>VUQH01088683.1:0-10115 GCA_015106775.1 Etroplus canarensis | reverse complement strand
AAATATTATTAAAAAAATAAAAAAAAAAAATAAAAAAAAAAAAAAAAAAAGATAAAAAAATTTTAAAAAAAAAAAAAAAAAAAAAAAAAGCACACAAAAAAGTAGCTGTTTGCTTTTTTCTACATTGTAGATGAATTATTTGCCTCACACCTTAACAGAAAAATGTTTGGATTTTTTATTGTTTGTTCTTTCCCCTTTCGTCTCTACGTTAATTATACTATAAGATCCCATGATGGATGCAACAGTAGGATTTTTTTTGTTTATTATTTTTCCCTCTATTTAGTTTCAAATCACTTTGATGTTGGGAAGATGCGCAGTGACACAAAATTATCAGTAACTCCCTTCAAATGTGTTGAACCAAAAGTAACAGGCCCATTTTGAAAATGTGAGGACTATAAAATAGAGTTATTTGGGATAAATTGTAGGGAGTAAAAATAAAATGTTGTTAGGATGATAAATACTCAAGTAAAGTACAGATACCTTAAAGCTCTGCTTAAGTGCAGTAACAAAGTTTTTTTACTTCATTACTTCCCACCTCTGCTGGTAGGATTTTATTTATTAAAGCAATAAAAGGGCAAAACATCCAAGGGGGCAAATACTTTTTATAGGCATCATAAATGGACACCAAGTGGCAGAATAAAAATTCTAATCTTTAATCTACACAGTGGACAGAGGTCTCACACACAGGTGATCAGTGCATGAAGTAAATTTAGCAATGGGCAATAAAAGGCAAAATCCAAGAACAGTGCAAAAAGTCTTGATCAAAGGAATCAATTATGAATACAAGGAAAATGCAAGAAAAAAAAACACTTGGATCAAGAGAATATGGCTTTAAAGCTTGAGTAAAAAACAATCTTAAGTAATATTGAGTAAAGAAAGTCTGGCAAGTGGCAAGTGCTAGGCAGGAGGTCTATACACTGAGGAGACTTAGGGCTAATGAACACAAGGATGGCACAAAAAGGGCGGGAAGTAGAACAAACTATAAGAGATTTCAAGATAAAACAGGAAGTGACTAAACAGTAACCCTTGTTTTAGTAATTTTACTCACTTCCTGATTTACTTTGGTAGTTATTTGTCTTTTGCTTCTTGTGTTTAGTTTATTTCTCTCCATTCCTCATTGTCTTGATTGTCTTCACCTTTGTCTTCTTCTTCTCCTGTTTCCACTTTCCCAATTAACTTGTGCGTGTGTGTATATAGTACTGTCCTCCCCTTTAGTCTTTGCCTCAGTTGTTTGATTTCCAGCCCTTGTGTGTTTCCAGTGATTCAGGGGTTTGTGGGTTCTGTTTGTCACTTTATAATGTGTGTGTATGTGTGTGTGCTCTGGCATTAACCTGAATAAAGGATCAATCTTTTTTGTTCCTTTTTCTGTTTGTCTCCTCATTTGGGTCCATTAACCAGCAATAAGTGACAGTAGTAGACAGTTATCATCATCTTCATTAAATTGAACTTTGTAATCTGTATTTATAATTACAAAGTGGTTATTTTTAATCCAAAGCATAGTATTTGCCAAACTTAACAAATCCGTTTCGGTAAGCAGTGAATAAAAATAAAAATTAAAGAGTCTCACAGCATGGAAAATCAAGCATTTTGGAGAAATGCTTATTTCGATCATTTCAGGAGCAAATGACCAAATAAGTTTTTAGAGGCAGATGTTGAAAAAATATAATGCTGGTTCACTCAAACAAATGCCAAAATAATTTACCTCCCATAAAGTGTAAGCCAACAAACAGGTATAGGTAATAATTTTGACTATCTCTAGGCTCAGTATCCTGTCAATGTGTTGGATGTAAGGAATCGGGCAGGTGCAAAGGCATAAGTGACTGACAAGGGACAAATCCTAGAGACAGCAACACCTGAATGGAACTCTTGGGGTCAGAAATGGTAATTATTCACTAAGGGTGAGCAGAGTATGGACAAACAACTAACCTGCTACAGAGTGTCAAGGGATGTGCTCAAACAAATCTCTTGGCAGAGAAATAGATGCTTTAGCTCACAACATACAGAATTTAATAGAACTACTGCTAATCTCTGAAGTCATCTATCAGATATCTTGAAATAGTATTGAGTCTGCATAAGGAAGACAGAGACATAAGCAAGTTCAAGCTGGAAGCATGTGAAGATCTCTGAGATACTTAGAATAACCTGCCTGCTGAATACATTTAAAAGAGTGTAAAAAACAAATAATGGTATAAGTGTTTGAAGCGTACTTACAAAAAGTAAAGGTGGCCTGTCATACTGCCCATAGCCATTTGGTTTAATGAAACATAAAGACTAGAAACAAGGGGAAACAGCTTTTTGCATCAGGGCCTTCTATCATGTTGAATTAAATGTATTTAAAAGTAACACGTTATGCTGTGCAGCACTCTCTCCTTCCTTTGTATCCCTGCTCATCTCTCTCTCTGTTTCTGTGCTGCAGGTGTCCTGACTGGGAGCAATGACTGTATAAAAGATGAACGATGTGGCTCCACTTCTTCCCATTGTACAAAAGCGAAGCCAAAATTTCCCGTTTCTGGGAGCTGACATTATGCAATTTGTGCAACCAGTCTGCATAGTAGTGATTTGAGGCAGAGTCATTTCTAGATTCTACCCACGCACCCTATGGGACATACCATAGACCACAACCCCCCAAACAGACATACACCAGATTGGCAGTCAGAGGTGCCAGTCATGAGGTTTTGCCCCAATTTTACAGCATTAAATTACTAATTCAAAGCAAACTTCTGAGAAAGTTGACCCTTTGAACCCAAATCACCATGATAAGATCTGCTTAAAATGGTGGAAACCATGTTTGAGAAAAAAGTATCTGAAACCTAATTTATTTAATTTGACCTCCTCCCATTCACTGACATGGATGAAACCTAGGACCTATACTGCAGCCAGTCAGCAGGGGGTGATAGAAACATTTTACCTTCTCTTTTGGTGAGTCATCAGGTCATCCATGTTTTCTACAGTCATTGATTGGGAGCTGGAGTTTGGTGGGTGTGGTTTGAGCAGCAACAGTTGGGAATTGGCCTGTTTCTCATTACTTAATTTGGACAGTACTTTAGGACTTCATTCCACCTTTGACAGATCCTTAAGCAATAACATCAAGTTATTTCAGTGTTACTCATGTTCTCTAAAGTTTTCCTCATTTCATCATCCTTGTTTCCTTGGCTTGCTTTCTCACTGTTGCCTCTCACCTCAAGACCCTCTGGAAGAAACCCACTGACAATACTTACCCCCTCTGGACTCTCCCTGCCAAGACAAACCACTTGAGCTACAGAATCCACAGGGCCTTCCACTCCACAGTCCGCATGTCTCACCAGCCTGCCCGCTGCAGTCAGAACTCTGAACTCCATTTGCACTTACCTGTAAAACATTTGTTAATGAACTCATTGAAATGTCTCTGTTGTCTGAGTCTCCCTTTGGGTCCTTCTGTTACTGTGCCATTATGACATATATTATGTCCCATGCCAGGGTATTGGTTTGTAGTGTGCTTATTCTTAGTCACCAAATGAAAAACAACTATCCAGGTTTAAAACTGACTGGAAAAGCTGATATGATACAACAGCTGAAAAGAAACTCTGTAAATCATGTTTTAAATGTGTTCCAAGTGAAAGAAAGCAATGGAAGTCACAAGAAAAGGAACTTCTATAAACTGTAAATGTTAGTGAATTCTGTATTTAGCCTAAAGCAGTCACACTAGTTTATATTCAAGCTGCACTCCTCTGCTTCTTTTTCTTTTCTGTTTGACAAGTGTGGATCTTGAAAAAGTAAAAACCACATATTCATTTACCATACAAACACAGTGATGTTCTGTCCTTTGATTTATTGTGGCCTCTTACTTGCCAATGATTTTTTCGAAAAAGATGCATGCTGGTTGTTTTGTATCTGTCAGGGAGGGAGAGCCAGAGGGTTTTAAAGTGATGAGTCGTGCAGGAGAATATAAACACGGGGCACACACAACAAAGCTCGTAGTCGGTGCTGTGCCACATGGTAAGATAAAATCATATGATGCCAAAAGACTGCCTTGTTTCAAAGTCTCCCTTATTTTGAACAGAACACTGTCTTCATTAGTGTATCAGACTTGTGGAACACACTGACAAGTCTGATACAGTACTATTCATCTGAACTGCAGTTAAGATGAATAACACATTCTCAGAGTTCAAAACAAGTCAAAGCTTAGCTTTTATCTTATGTGTTTATCCAAAGCATGTCGACTCAACAACTTGTTATATGCTGCTCACAGTGTATACATTATGAATGTATTATCATATACATGGTAAAAATACTTCATATTGTATATATAACACATTTTGTGTTGTTTTGGCAGCTAAGTGGATGATGTTTTTATTGAATTTCTCTATCATATCAAATGATATAATGTGGGATTTATGATGCACATGAGATTGCCTACTGTATATTGAACACCTTGCCAAACCAAAAATAATGAAACTGCTGCTTTGAATAGAGGCCAAATACCCATTCTTAGGAGGACACTGCATTCACTTACGACTTAAAGCAGTACTTGAATTGTGAAACCTGAACAATAATAAAACTAAAAAAATACAGGCCTCACCCCAAACAATTCTTAATCTAAATTTTACCTAAAACAAATCTTAAAATGTATTAGTTTTGCTTGCAAAGGCTGTCCCCACATTTACACACACACACACACACACACACACACACACACAAGGTGTGACAGACAGATGACGTGTCTTTGTCACATTTTCCGTCTCAATTTTTTACCATAATGGGTAATGCAAGAGAATGAAGTGAAGGTTGCCAGTAGTAACAGCCGTTATTGGAAAGTCAGTGTTTCAATCCCCCACAGTAGCCATTTTCTCGAAGAGTTATCCACCATGCCCTTGAACGAGCTACTCAATCCGGCTTGCCACTTTCAGTTACTTTTACCCATCAACATGGAAGTTTGACAAACATGCACAGAAATGATAAGTAGCCAGAAACTCCGGTGACTAACTTTAATGAAGAAAGTTAAAGCTCTTCCCCAAAGAAAGAGAAAGGCAACAATGTCGAACTCAGAGCTGATGGTGAATATAAGCAGTTTTGTCCATTCCTCTCATCAAATATGGCAACATGGCCAAATAATAATAACAATGCCTTGTGATTGCACGACTTAAGAGGGAGGACACTCCAATCAGTGCAAAACAAGCTTTTCATTTTCTGACTTGTTAGAAACATCAGACAAGCATCATGGACTCTTTGATGAAAAGATGTTGTTTTGGAGCCAAAAGCCAGCCTGCTCTAATTTCACTGACAGAAAAGACACAGGTGCTGCCTTCTCTAATTTGGGAAAATAATTTGGCCAAAAAGTTTGGTTTGTTGGCTAATTCTAGAAAAGTCTGAACTTTCCAAGATTTGAGCTTATTGGTCAAAACTTTTTAGATGCCAAAAAATTACCATTCATGATTTATCGTGCATGTAAAAACCACTTGTTTGTTTCATAATCCTTTTTGTGGGGAACCAGAAAGTTCAGTCTTAGGCTGGATATTTTTACAAGCTAGCAGTCAGCCAGGAAGAGTAATGAGTATGTGGGAGGACATGTGGAATAGACAGTACACTACTGCCAAGGCAAGCTTGTTTTACTGTTTCCATAACCCACTAGGTAAACACGGCTGTTGTCGGCCCATTCTGCAAAACCATGAACTGCAATTGTTAATTGCAAATATTAGTGCAGTTTGGAAATTGAAAACAATTTTATGTAGAATTTGACCAACTGGTTTGATGCCCTTCAGTGAAACAGCAGGAAAGGTCATCTGCAGTGGAACTCGGCACCTTGAAAATCTAGAAAACAGAGCTTGGTAACATTTGTGTAACCTTGTGAAAAGTATATATTTTAACTCTACGTGATGACATTTTTTCTAACTCTAACCAAGTAAAACCTACCTCCTAGCAATGACTGTGTCATCCTTTCCATGAAATGTCCCTATATGTTGTGTCAGGAACAATGTATAAGCAATTTCAGAGAGTAGAAACATGTGACTAATATAATCACTTTGTTGAATGAAATTGGTTGACGGCAAAGCGGCAAAGTGGTTGTAATTTCCCTTTCTTATTACAGTAATCTGACTCAGTGAAACTGGCATCAATATCTGACACACTAGGAACATCTCACAATCAGTTCGGAGCATTATTTGGGTGACACCTATATAATTTGTGACTTTTTGATAAATGAATTGCTCATACTTTGCTGCCCATAGCCCTGCATAGTGGCACTGGGTGCATGTAAGCTGTGTGCAGTGAAATTGTCCATGATTCCTTCATTTCTCTGAATACTGACGTTTATTTTAAGGGGAATATCCAAACCCCACACCAGCTGTAAAGCTTGGTGGTGGAAATGTTTCGAGCTACTTTACTGCCTTGGGGACTAGGCAGCTTGCAATCCTTGATTTAACTATAAATTCTACATCACATCAAACAGTATTTGAAGATGATATGACACCATCTGTCCAAAAGTTGAATCTGAAGTGGAAGTGGACCTTTCAAGAGAATAATAATAGCAAATGCACTGAAAAAGAAGAAACAGAAGGTTTTGAATTTATGACATAGTTTTTGGGTCAAGTTGAAAAATAATTAAAATAATAATAATTACAATAATTGCATCCATGGACCTTCTCTGTGATTTTCCTTATCTTCCTGCCTGACAGGTCCAGGGAGGATGAAAAGAGGAAGACCAAAGACAAGGCTCATATATGTACTGAAGAAGTACATGAAGACGGTTGGTGTAGAGGAAGAGGAAGCAAAGGATACAATGAGATAGATGCAGAAAATTCATACTCATTTTTAATCCTGTCCATCCTGGCCACTGCCAGTGAAAATTTCAACATCTTCAATTTTTCTACCTCTAGCTCTGCCTCCTGTCTTTTTGTCAGTGCCACTGTATCCAAACCGTACATCATAGTAGGTATCACTACCATCTTGTAAACCTTCCCTTTCACCCTTGCTGCAATCCTTCTGTCACAAAGCACAAATTTGATGGCAGCAACACATCTCCAAAAATGCATCACAAAACGCATAATACAACACAGAACTGGAACAAGAATGGGGCAACATTCCCCTCCCAAAGGTCCAGCAGCCAGTCTCCTCAGTTCCCAGATGTTTATGGACTGTTGTTAAAAGAAGAGGGCATGCTACACAGTGGTACACGTGGCCCTGTACCAACTTTTTCAAGATGTGTTGCTGCCATTAAAATCAAGATGATTTAGTATTTTTAATGAGATAGTAAAATGTCTCACTTTAAACATTCAATATGTTTTCTATGTCCTTTTGTAAATAAAATATCGGTTTATGAGATTTGCAAATGATTGCATTGGGTTTTTATTTATATTTTACACAGCGCCCTGATCTTTTTGGAGTTGGAGTTGTAACAAAAAAATATATGACTCTCTAAAAAATTAGCAGTATATGCAATAAAAACTTCAAATATTTTGCAATACAAGAAATCTTGGCATGGAAAAGCAAACAAAAATCTCAGCAAGCCAATGTTAGAGACTAGTTGAAAATTATGCAAAACGCCTACAAGTTATTTTTGCTTAAGGGCACAATACCAGCTTCTGAGGTTGAGAGTATGCTCCCTTTTCTCCCAAAGGAGTGTTCCATCTATTGATATTTTTGTTAAAGATAATTACTACCTCCCACCTTCATCTCAAGGCATCTCAAGGATCAAATATAACTTTTAAAAAAAACGACTTCCACTTATTTCACATGTGTATCTTTATCTTGTCAAAATGACAATAAAGGGAAAAACAAATGAACAAATAACAAAGTCCCACTTGCATTTGTGAGCCACTCCAGTGATTATTTAGGCTGTATATGAAAAGATAAACCAATGTTTAATGGACTAATTATTCCTGTGCACTTCTAGAAATGTCTGCTATATACCAGGAGATCACGATGACTCATTTGACAGGCATGGCTGCCAAGAAGAAGTGAGTTCAGATAAAAAAAAACGATAAGTGAGAGAGAGAAAGAGAATAAGACAAGGGCAGAACAACAAGCTGAAAAATAAATCTGAGAGACAGTGAGTCAGAGAAACTGAAAGACAAGAGTCAGCAGAGAGAAAGAGAGATGCAGAGATTGTTGCTCATTCATCCCGACTTGCAAACAACAGAGTTACAGGCTCTGAGACAGACAAGGGAGATGGGGATGAAGAAGAGAAAGCGAAGCAAAGAATGGAGGATCTTGTTCAGCAGAGAGATCACAGCAATACAGATCTATTTACAGATTAGTAATGGTTCTGACTGTGTGTGTGTGTGTGTGTGTGTGTGTACAGCAGGTAACAACACCCACAATGTCAAATACAGACACACGCATTTACACACACACGTCTGTATATACACGCACACGCCAAATATACCTTTGCCTGGTTATCATCACATCCCCTGAGTAGAAAGCAACAACTTGCCAACTGCATTTTCGTCATTATTGCTTGTGATGGGCTGTAGGAGTTTTTGTGCCATCTAGAGGCAGAGGTCTGAGTATAAGGTTTTTGGGATTGCATTACCCACTATATTAGAAACATCAACTAATTTCACAAAACTATATTGCTAACACTGGAAACCGAACATCCCCTAATTCATGTTAGTCTCAATCTGTCTCTGCATCTGGAGCAGATTGACCCTGATTATGTGGGTCCAGATCACAGGGACGGCAGTCTAATTAGAGACTCACCAGCCATCTCCTTCAACTCTTCTGCAGGACACCAAAACATTCCCATGTACTCTCTCTAGCGTGTCTTGGGTCTGCCCCCGCTCCTTTTGTGGAGGAATGGCGCTCAACTATGAGTCCCCCTGAGTTCCTCCAGAATGATCGAGCTCCTCACCCTATCTCTCAAGGAGAGCACAAACATCCTATGTCGGAAGCTCATTTGCGCTCCATCTGTAATCTTATGCTTTTATTCACTACCCACAGTTCATGGCCATAGGTGAGGGTGGGAACGTAGATTGACTCCTAAATCAACAGTTTTGATTGCATGCTCAGTTCTCTCTTCACCACAACAGATCATCAACATTGCTGCTTACGTTGCACCAATACATCTGTCAATGTCACTGTTGATCAAGAATCTCTGCTTGGGGTAGCGACTCCTCCTTGACCCAGAGCAAGCACTCCTCCCTTTTCAAGCTGATAACTATGGTCTCACGACTTGGAAGTGCTAATTCTCATCCCACACTCAATTCACACTTGGCTGCAGTCGCCCCACTGTGAGCTGGAGGTCACCACTTGATGAAGCCAAAAGAACCATTTTCTCCACAAAAAGCAGAGTAGTGATCTTAAAGCCCTCCAACCCTTGGCTGTGCCTAGAAATGCTGTCCCTAAAAGTTATGAGCAGAATTGGTGACTGACAAAGTCCAAATCCCACCTGAAATGGATTTAGCTTACTGCTGGCCATGTAAACCAAGCTCTCACTGCAATTATACAGGGATTGCATAGCCAGTGATGACGGATCAGATACCCAATACTCCTGAAACGTTCCCCACAGGACACCCTAAGAGGCATAGTCAGATGCCTTCTCAAAGTCCATGAAATCCATATACTGTTTAGACGAACTCCCATGCCCCCTCAGATATCCTCAAGAAGACAAAAAAGCAGGTCTGGTGTTCCACAGCCAGGATGAAAACTGCACAAATTTGAGGTTTGACTAATGGACGTACCCTCTTCTCCAGTACCCTGGTATAGACCTTCCTGGGGAGGCTGAGGAGTGGAGACTACATGTGATTGTTCCACCCAAAACAGCTCACAAAATCCAGAGCCTTGAGGAACTCATGGCAATTCCATCCCAGGTGCCCCACCACCAAGGAGTTATTTAACTACCCCAGTGACCTCGCTCCCAGTGATGAATGAGTCATCCCCTTCATCCCCAGACTCTGCTGACAGTGGGATAGGGGAGATCCTCAAAGCATTCCTTTCATTGCCTGATTATAGCTTCAGGTGAAGTCATTAGCACTTCCTGCCTGTATACAATGTGAATAGAGAACTGTGAACCATGCCCCACTTGACCTGCTGGTACCTGTCAGCTGCCCCTGAAGTCCCACAAGCTGGCCAAGCTTGATAGGACTCTTTCGGTTTTTTTTTTTTTTTTTTTTTTTTTTTTTTTTTTTTTTTTTCCGGGCGGA
>VUQH01088679.1:32968-54176 GCA_015106775.1 Etroplus canarensis | reverse complement strand
CAAAGCAAACATTGCATCTGTTGTACTTTTTCTCAGCATGAAGCCATACTGCTGCTCACTGATGGTCACCTCTCTTCTTAGCCTAACTTCAACAACCCTCTCCCATATTTTCATGGTATAGCTCATCAACTGGACCCCTCTGTAGTTACTGCAGCTCTGCACATCACCCTTATTCTTGAAGATCGGTACCAGTGCACTTCTTCTCCATTCCTCAGGCATTCTCTCATTCTTCAAGATCATATTAGACAATCTGGTTAAAAAGTCTACTGCTCTCTCGCCTAGACATCTCCATACCTCCACAGGTATGTCATCTGGACCAACTGCCTTTCCACTCTTCATCCTCTTCAAAGCTACCCTCACTTCCTCCTTACTAATACTCTGTACTTCCTGATTCACCATCTTCCCTCCCTCTGACCTCCTCTCTCTCTTTCCCCCTCTCCCCCTCCTGATTGTTAACACAAACCTCTAATCCGCTAATGACATGCCAGCAATTCAGGCATGTAGATGTGGTCAAGATGACCTGCTGAATTTCAAAGTGAGTATTGGAATAGGGGAGAAAGGTGATTTTAATGTGGCATGCTTGCTGGGTCCCAAATGGACTGGTCTGATTATTTCAGAAACTGCTGATCTACTGAGATATTACCAACACAGCCATCTCTAGGTTTTACAGAGAATTGTCCAGAAAAAAGAAAATATCCAGTGAGTGGCAGTTCAAATTCCTTGTTGATGCCAGAGGTCAGAGGGAAATGGCCACAAAAAAACATTCATTACAACCAAGGTATGCAGAACAGCATCCCTGGATGCCTAACAGGTTTAACCTTGAAGCACATGGGCTACAGAAGCAGGAGACCACACTCTCAGCTAAAAAAAAAAAAGAACCTGTCTATAATTCACATGGGCTCACCAATATTGGGAAATTGTTGCCTGGTTTGTTGAGTCTGGATTAAGGCAGTTCAAAAGGCAAAAGGGGATCAAACCCACTATGTATTTTTTCCAGTGATGCTTTTATGAACAAGCTCTGGCTGCTTTTAAGTAAACTATCAACAAATGAACAGTGAAGTAACTCATAGTGAAGCTGCATCAACTCAAAATGTAAGTTTTTCCATTACTTTGGCTTATGGTCAAATATCTGAAAAACTATTTACATAGCCATCTGGTACATATATAAACTAAGGTCTCCCAATCCATGGCAGTACAACGGGAAGTAGGACCCAAATACAGATCAAATGATGCATTCAGAAACAGTTTAGGAGGTTTATTTTAAAATGCTAAGTAGACATTAATAAGTAGGGCACTCAAAATGATACAGAGTAGGAATGAGAGTATGATAAAGAATGGTATAACGATAGCATATATAAAGTGAAGTGGGTGGCTGAAACAAGGAAGAGAGGCTTTGAACCATCAAAAAATGGAAACAGGACCCTCTGGATGTGTCTTTTGGGTTTTGGGTAGGCCCTCTGTAGATCAGACTTATTCAGCCACATACCACACATGCTTGATTGGATTGGGAACTGGGGAGTTTGGGCTCTAGCCATGTTACTCAAGCCATCTCCGATCAGTTTTTACTGTGTGGTGGAATGCTTTGCAAGTGCCATGCACCTGAAGATCTGCAACATTGCTTAGGTGGGTGGTATGTGTAAGAGTGACATTCATATCAATGCCTGGATCAAACATTTCTGAGAAAAAAATACATTGCATTGTTATGGAAATTATACATGTTATTCACTTGTCAGCGGTTTTAATATCTATAGTGGATGCTATGCAACTTGAGGCAAGGGTGAAACTGATAACAAAAAACAGGGCTCAAAGTAGAATATTATCCTTGCTAAAAAACAATATGTTGGCATGCTGTGGATGATGACTTTGGAAATTAACATAACCCTTATATTTGTAATAAAACAACACAAAAACAGCACATGTACCAGAGTCAAAGTCTCTGTTTATACCTAACATACTCATAAGGTTAAGTAATGTGTTCAAGAGAGCCAATAAACTGAAAATAATAAGCCAGCATCACATAAAAGCAATTCCCTTTATAAAAGAAGCTTGTTTTTACGGAATTTTGTCTAAGTTTAGAGATAAAATAAGAGAGCCAAGGTTGAGATGATTTGGACATGTGCAGATGAGTGACAGTGGATATATTGGGCAAAGGACATTGAAGATGGAGCTAAAAAGAGGAAAACCACAGAGAAAGCGCACAGATGTAGTGCAGATGCAGAGGGTTGATGTGACAGAAGAGGGTAAGATGGAGGCAGATGATCCAGTGTTGCGACTCTTAAAGGGAGCCACCGAAAGAGGAAGTCATCTCTCACTGTTTCAGTCTCTCACTTTTCTTGTCTTTTTGTCATCTCCTATTGTTTTGTAATTGTTTGAACTTCTCTTTGACTTTATTCTGTTCTTTTTCCAGCAATGGTGTCCAGTTATCCATTTGAATTTTACTTGTCTGTCAAATCAATTTTTAAACTCTGATTTTAAAAGGTGCTAAAGGTGCTAAATCAAGAAGTTATTGTTATAAAAAATGCTACAACTTTTGCATTTTCATTCAGTGAAAATGATAGTCTTCTCTAAAGCCATCCTAAACTCCATATTTTTGTAGTATTAACAAGAGTACTGAACGTTAGTTCAGTTATCTCACACCACTGCAGAGGATGTGCAAAAAGTACCACAAAGGTATAATTCTCTGTACTTAAAACTTTTCTTCCAACTTTCTCATAAAAAAAATCTTGTCGACAGTTACCTCACACAGAATTTCTATATTTCCTAGAATTACTTTCAACAACTTTCATGAAATTGTTGAACTTCGCTGTGGGTTATAGCAATGAGAGAAGTAGGGATACTGACAGGTATAGCACTAGTATAATGAGACCAAGATAGCAACGGATTTTTTCCTGTGAAAAGAGATACTTGTTTTACTCAAGCTCTGCATGTCATTTCACTTGCATCATGGTCTATTAAAGCAGCCGCTGGAGGGTGAATCTCTGTTTCTGTTATGATATACAGTCTATCGATTTCTTTCGATTGCTATCTGTCAGTGCAAACTCTGAAAGCCTATTATTGCAATTTTGGCAATTTCATGAGTACAATGGTTGCAAGCAAAATGTTTTGCATTCAGTTAATACTGAGAATGGACTCAGAACTGTAAGCATATGTAAAACAGTTTCATTTTAACAAGATTTCATGACTCTGTAAGTACATGTTTTGTGACATTTGGTTTGGCATTTTCCTGTAAAATGATTTTCTTAAGATAAAGGCTCATTTTCCATGGAAATCACATTGTGCAATCTACTTTAGGCAGCCTCTGCATCATTTTATTTTAGGAACCAAGGACATTCATAATTTTGTCTGCTAATAATTGTAAATTACAACACAGATTAAAAATTTGGAATGTTTTATTTGTATCCCTGAGAAAAGTCAGTCATGTTTACAAATTTGAATTATAGCTGCCCAGTGTCATAAAATAAACATGAGTCAGTCTTATTTATAATGAATCTGTGCTTTAATTTGGATGGTGGAGAAGTTCTCTGCAGCTAATGCTGAATTTCAAATTTCCTCATAATGTGCTGCTGGCCAAGCAGTGAAGACTGGAAAATCAGTTACCTGAAGATACATAAGGTACCAGTGCTGGACTCAGTAGTATAACATGCCTAGAGGGTTTTTCATCTCTTCACTCCATTCAGATTCTGGTGTACAGAGCTGTCTTTTGCTATGTATGAGTCTATGTGTTGTCTGTTGCAATATAAACCTCAGTGAATCTAAGCTCATTTAAAAATCACTGCAGCTTCTGGCTGGATTCTTGATTATGCATCTAAAAGACGTACGAATTCTGATGATGAATACAAATAGATGAAAGTTACAGCACAATCAGACTTGGTTAAAAACACTCTTATAGTGTAGAAATTCAACTATGTTCTGGCATTGCCATGCAGCCAAAAGTTGTAGTCAGTAAGTAAAGAAGTGAAAGACTACACTTGGGACATACCAGCTTGAGAGTTTGCCTCGCTGTAAACTGTTAACACTCTCACTGGGAATTAACTGCTCGTGAGGAAGTGTCATCTGCTAAAAGGAAAAATGCAAAATCCAAAGCAGGCCCTGAAAGGAAAAGTTTCACTATGTAAAAGCTATTAGCACGTTAGTCCAGTTGAGTGTGTTATGAAAATCCTAAGCAGTCCAGCAGTGAATCAGTTCAGTCAAAATGTAAAACATGTTCCACTTAGAAACAGAGGAGGCAAAACAGTCCCAAATCAATGTTTTCCTTTGTTAAATGCACAGCTACAAACTTTCCTTCTCCTCAGGGGCTAAGCTGTGCTTTTATTATTTTTTAACTATGGAAAAGTTTAAAAGTTCCCTGCTTTTTCCCTTCTTTCTGGTTTTTCTAGCTAGGGAATATGATATATATTTTCCAAAGGTGGATTACCTAGTTGATGATAAATTCTATATAAACCCAACTCACAGGCAACAAAAACATGTGCTTTACGATGACTAAAATGTAAGATGTAACCAGACTTTTAAAGCAGCTATAATCAGTATTTTCATATGAACAATGGCGTGACACCTTGTATGTGTAAGAAGTTGCTCGCTGTGATGCGCACATAAAGAACGATCACCAGACTCTGGGCTCTAGATGAGCTTTAGCATATTTCACCTCATTGCTTCAGGTTTTCACAAGCATCTGTTTTTGATTTACTCTTGCTGCTGTCATAATTGTATTTCTTTCAGATGCAGCAGGCATCTGCACAAAGGCCTCTAACTCACCACACGTACAGAAAAGTTCAGAGCATAAAGCGACAAAACCACTTTAACAGTAACTGACACAAAAAATGTATATACAGTGCTGTATAAAGGTCTTGATTTACCTCTTATTTCTTCATATTTTGCTAAGAAATTGGGGAATGGGTACAACTAATTATTCAAACATAAACAGAGTCCGTACAATTCTAACGAGCTTGAAAGTATGTCCACCTTTATTCTTTAACACAGCCTGAACTCTCTCAGGCAAGCTTTCTTGTCATTTCTTCAAGTAGCCTTAAGGAAGAGTTCTCCAGGCTTCTTGAAGGACATTCCAATGAATGTTGGCTCCCTTTTGTTCTGATCTCTCAAGATGATCCCACGCTGCTTCAGTAAAGTTGAGGTCCATTCATCACTCCGTAAGACCTGTCTTCAGTCCAGTTCTAGTATAATTTGGCACACCTCAGCCTTTTCTGCTTCTCTCCCTTCCTTAAAAATGGCTTCTTGACAGCCACACTAGCAGTGAGACCATTCCTGATGAGACTTAAGCAAACAGTAAATAGATCAACTGATGGGCCGGCTGCATCTCTCAGTTTTGTTTTTTTTTGGTTTGGTTTTTTTGCTGAATTTTTCCCTATTTCTAAAGGACAAGGCCTAACTGATGCTATTCATCTGCTGTAAATAGTTTTTTTTTAGGCCTGACACTTCTTTTTTCCTCCATTTCAGTTTCCTAAATTTTTTAAGGACACTCTCCTCACCAGGCTGAGATATGCTAAAATTTTGTCTAGTGACATTTTCAGAATCACCTTGTGGTGCAAAAATATTTTTTTACGTCTGTCAAGCAGTGTTTTTTTTTTGCAATTTTTGTGGAGTCAACTAAAGAACTGGGTACAAATTTCATGCTTTTGCGACAGGCTGCTAGTAACATAGTGCATAAACATACAATTTAAAATTGGTTCTTTGTTAAGTTGTCTGTTATGTGTTGACAAAACACTGGTTCATCTCCTGTGTTAGGTGTCTTTTTTATGCTTGAATGATTCATAGGTCATAGGTTAAGTGGCTTAACAAAAAAACACATTCCCGTGAAAATGGTCAGGTACAAGGACTGGACTGAAAATCAAGGATTTTTATTTTTCATATACATGGTAACAAAATATGCAGTGAAATGAGGAGCACTATTCCAACCTAACCTTGCAAAACAACAATAAAACAATAGCAAAAAATAAAAATCATTTATAATAAAATGGAGATCTGTTTAAAATAACTGTAAAATTGTTCTAACAAATATGCGCTGAAAATATACCAACATGTACTGTATAATAAGGCGTTTTAGTCATTAAGGAACTAAATGGCTTGAGGAAAGAAACTTCTCTTCAGCCTTTACCATAAGACTGTGATAGCCTCTGCCTGACCTCAGCAGAGAGAACAGGCCATTATTTGGATGGGAAATGTCCTTTATAATAGACTCAGCCTGTGTTCTGACCTGCCTGATGTAAATGTCCTGCAGTGCTGGAAGGACAGTTTTTGTGACACATTCAGCTGAGTGTACTACTTTCTGCAGTGAACCACAGTCCCTGACTGTCCAGCTTTCACCAGTGTAAGCTGAACATGAGTCCTCCATGCAGGTAAGGCCCTCAGCGATGTAGTTACCTAAGTAGCAATACCCACTGGTTGACCATATTTAGTCAGCAAGCTGCAACTGAAGTCCCTCTCCTTCTTAAAGTCCACCACCATTTCTTTTGTTTTGCTGACATTTGTTGAGCTGGCTTCACCCTGTGAGGGCCCCCACGTGATCCAGGTAAACCTGCCCATCAATGACTGAAAAAGCAGCCAATGTCAAAAGAAAAACCTTGAAAGACCTTCAGAAAGCCTGGACCACTATTGCTGAATACCACAAAAATGACAAGGAATTCTGGCTCCTTTAAAGCAAACTATAAAAAATGCTAAGTGACTTAAGACTTTTACACAGTACTGTATGCTATTCTGTACCTGCTACATGTGTAAAATTCTAACAATTTTCACCTCTTTTTTACAGTTTCTGATGAATATAAAGTGAAACTTTTAAGATTTATTTTTAATCTTTATGACACAGAGCTGACTCTGTTTTACCCTACATCTAGTCTACACAGCAGGCATCATAGGGCTGCTTGCTGCTGTTTAGTGCTGTGTATAACTTGTTTTGTGCAGTTGTCTGTCAAACAATCATGGCACAGAATTCATTAGCTGCTTTTCTGAACACACAAATTAATGCTATGTTAAAAAAAACAACTAAAATATAAAAAAACTTAAAATATTGTTTATTATAATAATTTTATACTGTGCTTGAAAAAGTGAAGTCTACTCATTTTAAGTTGTGATTTTGAAGGAGAATTTTTAAGTGACTTCTTTCTATCGGTGATTTTATAAGATGAAATTTCTTTACGAAGCTTTGTGTTAGACAGGTTCTTGAGTAGATTTAATGTGTGTTTTAGTGGTGGTGCTCTTTGTGGAGTTTCAGCATTTATATGAATGTTATTGATGTAGTTTTTAAATTATTCTCAGGACCCTAAGAGCAGCTTCTGTTACAATACAGTAGACAGTTGGGATTTTTAGAAAACAAATAAACAAACAAACTCTATCCACTGATGAGGATGAGATGTATCTGAATGATCGGCTGTGGGAGAACCGCAGCAACTGTACCCTAAAGTGAAACTTTTTTTTTTAATGAAAATACCTTTTCTAGCTTGGTGTGCATGTCTGCATGACTTGTAAACACAATCATAAACACTAGTAATTCCAAACGTGAATCACATAATATCAGGAGTCATATTGCACCATCAGCCATTCATTAATCTTTATAAACAGATATCTCCAAGCTGTAGAGAATCTGTAAGAAAGGGGCCACAAGAAAGCAGTATGGGTACTGTTGATGTGTGGCATTTGTGCAAACTTTGGTTGCACATAAGCATGTGGAGAGCAAAACAGAGATTGCAGTAGCTGAAATACAATGCCAAAATGACTGAAAAGCCTGTGACAGCCTTTTTTTCTTTTTCAAATTTAACTGACTTTCTGTTCGAATTACCTTTTCATTATTCAGCTTTTGTCTGTCAAAGCACTTTGTAGATTGTTTTTAAAGGTTGCATAGAAATAAAGTTTCTTGGTATTATTTCTATGAAAATGACTACTGAAAGTCTTGGTCCAGATACCTCCTAGCTACACCTGAAGTCCCAAAATGTTTGAAATGTTCCCCAGAGTCTAAGTCAGCAGCAGATACGGTATCTAAAAGATAGATGTGGCTTCCAACTCTGAAAGCTGATGCCAGTATGAAAGTGCCTTAAGCCTGCATTTTTTCTTTAGGCCAGTAGACAGGGGACTCCTCTGGTTTCAAAAGTAAATCTGATTGCATAGAAGTCTACAGTACAACAGCCCTCAGCTCCCCCGAACTGCAACCTCCTGTAAAACCTTTCCTGGCAAGTTGATAGTCTCAGTTACTAGTTTCAAGTATTATTTAAATACAACACGAGGTTCATTCTGGAAATTAAGGCCAAGAGTGAAAGGGAAGGTTTAAGGGAAGGCTTTGTGAAAGAGGGATAGCAGCAAAAGTGAAACACAACACAGTAGTGGCACCTGCTATGATGTATAGTTTGGAGATGCTGGCACCAACAAATAGCGGGAGGTGGCAGAATTTGGAGATGCTGAGATTTTCCCTGGGAGTGACCAGGGTGGACAGGATTAGAAATGAGAACATCAGAGGGACAGCTCAGGTTGAGCGGTCTGGAGACTAGGCCAGAGAGGCACAGCTGAGATGGTTTGGACATGTGCAGCGGAGGATAGTGGATAAAATGGACAATGGATGCTAAAAACATTGCTGACAGGCAGCAAGAAATCAAGAAGACCACAGAGAAAGTTAGGGGTGTAGTGAAGGAGGCCATGCAGAGGGTTGATGCGACAGATGAGAAAGCAAGGGACAGGGTGAGATTGAGACAGATGATCTGCTGTGGCGACCCCTAACGGGAGCAGCTGAAAGACTGATCAGAGCCAAAACCGGGGTTTTAGGGTGGCCCTGCATTTTGCCAGACAAGTCCCATCCATATAAACATTTAGTGTCCCTCAATTTCTCAGTCCGATCCACACCTCACTTGTCACATCCAACACTGACACAGCAAAAACCTTCAGCTCAAGACTTTGCAGTGGGATTTCACCAACCTATCCACCAGGAGAAGGTACAGTAATTTACAAAAACACTTGTAAATTCTGTCTGTTTACATCATAGTGTGAAATGCTAATTAGCAAGTAAAAATAAGGTGTTCCTGAAAATCGGATTTTAATAGAATACATCAGAGAAGGAAGCAAATTTTATGTGTCAAGCCCTCAGGCTTGTGAGAGTGGCACCCTCTCGTTTCCTTTACACATTTTTGCATTGGAAGCACTCAGCAAAATCCCTCGGCAGACTATTGTGCAAAGTGCTCAAGGATCCCAAGAGTGTAGTGTTCATTAAATTGGCTCAACATTATGCGGTAACTAAAACTACATTTCGCTGCGCACAAATACCAGCTTCCCCGTCATACAGAAACTCACACTTACTGCTATTGTTTCCTGAGTTGCTGTGAAACAGTCATTTGTGTGAATGTAAAACTACAATGTTCTGGATTTGAAGAATGGTGTGAAGTTCTGCTTTATTCATTCCCCCATGAAGCCCACCCTCTTAAGGGCTTTTTAGACAAACCCTGCAAATCCCAGTTCAGCCACCTTTCCAGTGATGCTGCTTTACTTGGAGAGGATCTTGGTATGTTCTCTGCAGAGTCTCAGTGTTCTACCTTAGGCGCTACAGCTTTACAGGGCATCGTGCCACAGAAAAGGATTAATATTAATTCCTTTCCAATTACTCAGAGATTCAATTATTCAAGATAATACAAATACTGAGTCTTTCGGGTCTGTTTTACTCCCTATACGTGAGCACAAAGACAAAATCTGCCAAATGGAGCAGCATTGTCTGACAGCCTTTTTTCCCCCTGCTTTATATGTACCTTTAGAGAGAGGGCTTTCTGTCTGTGTTGGTAAAACAGCTGAGCATAGGGGTAATTACACATGAGAGATAAAGCCACCGCTAATGTATAATACAACTTAAACACCACTATCAAATGAAACTTCAGTATTGATAGTTTTTTTTTTTTTGACATCTCTCAGTGCTGCAGAAAGTTTTGCCTAGCTGAACGTCAGCCTCCAGGGAAGTATCACAGGGACCATTAGACCAAGAAAAAAGGAGGTCTTCAAACTCCGTTTAGAGGCTTGTGCTGCTATAGTGCTGATGTTTGGGTTTCCTTTTTTTAAAAAACCGCAAGGGTTTCTGCTTGTTGGGCTGGCATGCCCTGATATGTTTCACACTGGCAGTTAATCACTTAGATCTCCAGCAACAAAACCAGCCAGGCAAAGTGAAAAAGAAATGTATAATAGAAAGGAAAGAGCATGACTGAGAATAGTGGGAGAGACACAGTCTACAGGAAGAAATACTGAAGGAAAAGAAAAGGTATAGTAATGGTGTGAAACATAGTTATTGCAAGTAGCCAGCCCGCTCCCATTTTCTGTTTTTGTGATACATATTTTTCAGTATAAAATTGACTTTTCATCAGTACAGATATTGAAGCATCAGTCTTTAAGGAGATGAGGACACCGTCAGTCTCAAAACAGCAAAAACCTGTAAACCATGCCGATGGCACTGAACCAGCTTCTTGTTTAGACACCTTCAGACTAAGTCCCACGCTTTGAAGTAGCAGATGAAGACAACAGACAATCCCTTTAACACCCTGCAAATCACAAGCACTATATCACAGGCTTTATGGCATCTAAGCTGAGATGTTTACTGACATCTCGACTGAAGCCGTTTCAACACCATTTGGCTCTCTACAAAGTAGCATGTCTGAACAGAGGTAGATATAATATTATAAAAGTGTCACCAAATCTGTTTATTGGTTCTAAAACTTTTCAGGGCCACGGACCCCCTTACAGGAGAGAAAACCTTTCCCAGGTTTTAGGGCTTAGCATCATCTGATGATGTGGACCGACTTGAATATTTCTTCATGCTTGGCAGCTATGCACTAATAGGAATGTTTCAGAGATTTCATATCAGACTGGCCCTGTGTCACAATCATGTCAGTTTCTACTGGCACACAGATAACAGAGGAAGGCGTAATGGATACACTTGGTATCATTGCCGTAATAATGCACATTGTTACATGGTACGTGATAATAAAAGAATCTTGAATCTTGGTATTAAGTGATAACCAATCACATTAATCAAGGATCTGTACTATTGTGAATTTCATTATTAACACTTGCATTTAACTGCTATTTGATGTCAAAATGGTTGCTGTGAAATGCATCTTAGGTCCCCATCTGTATATATCAGGGGTGTCAAACATACTGCTGAGGGGCCAGAACCAGCCCGTCAAAGGTATGGTACTGCCCATTGGATGGTTCTGGAAAATATCAAAATTGTGAAGCAGTTATCACCATTGTATTGCTTCAGTTTTCACACAAACATAATGATAAATCTTTTGATGGAGAACAGCTTTGTGGCACATAAGAGGAAATGTGATTACATAGATAATTAGCAAGAGGTGTCATACGGCCTGGGGGCCACAACCAGCCTGCTAAAGGGTCCTGTCCAGCCCATTGAATGGCTCTGGAAAACGTGAAATTTGCAAAGCAGCAACATAAATTTTGGACTTTTAACTGTATTTTTTACCACTTTCAAAGCCTTCTTGCTGACAGAGCCATCACTAGTGTCCCCAGTAGCATAGCGGTTTCTGCATTTACCTTCCAAGCAAAAGGTCCCTGGTTTGATCCCAGGTGGGGACACAAGTCCCTCTTACCGTGGAGGGTTGTATCAAGAAGTGCATCCAGGGTAAAATCTCTGCCAAATTACCAGTGTGGATTAATCCACTGTGGCAACCCCTTGGTGGAGAATACAAGTAAGCAGCCAAAAGGTACACTAACAGAGACATCACTCATGGCCTTCTATACTACATCTAAGTAAGTAACAAAAGAAACCTTAAAAAATTACATTTTATTAAAATTTCGTGCAAAATTGTTAGCATTCAGTACAGTAACAGAAAAGTTTCTGTTTTTTCATAATTTACTATTAGTAGATCCAAAGTTTTTTTTAATATTAACTTTTTTAAAAAGGACATTAAACAAAACATGACATCCCTGGTATATATCTGCTTTTTATTGAGGCAGTACAGTACATATTATTTGCATAAGTCCTTAGCTAATGGTTGTGGACCACTGAAAGTCACTATATCACAACTTGAAAACCAGTGTTTTGGACTACTTACTTTATTCTTGGAACTAAATGTACAAAATAGGATATTTTGAAGAATAATTATGAGGAAGTTATATATGGCACTCATAGATCTTTTGAATAAACTCATTGTCCTGTTGGTAGCAAAGCAAACAAGCTTCTAAACTTCAACGTTATAATAATCCATTGTTTTCCTTCTGTTTTCTGAGACAGACAACCGTTCATACCTACCACCAAATTCAATTTGCCAACTTGACTCTGCATGTCTTTGGACTGTGAGAGGATGCTGAAATACCCAGAGAGAACCCATACAGGCACAGGGAGAACTTGCAAACTCGTCACAGAAAGGTCTCAGCCAGCCAGTGGATTCAAACCCAGGACTTTCTTGCTGTTTGGCAATGGTGCTAACCAACGTGCACACTATGAAAGCTCCTTAGAACAAAATGCCACAGGAGATTAAACAAAAGTACAGAGAAAATAAAAATAAGGCCAGATAAAGTTTATATTTATTATTCAGGTGTTTTGTTTCCACGGTGTAGTGGTTTATCACAACTGCCTGCAATGCAAAAAGTTCCTGGTCCAAGAGGAAAACCAAATCAAGTATGTGGAGCCATCCATTGCTGTGACGCCCATGGTGGAAAAAGGAGACCAGCTTAAAGCATCTACCATGGTATTTTCAACTTTTAACAGTTTTGCTTTTGGTATCACAAACCCTACAATACAATGTTTTACTTTTGTTTGTTTGTTTAGTTCTGGTTTTAATTTACAGCTGCATGTACATGAATTTCCACATAGGGTATGTTTATAAGCCATGGTGTAGTGATGTGACAAGTTTTGATCCATTCATGGGTAAAAAGCAAATTGTTTCCTGGAAGCAAAGTGAAAACTATGGAGTTTTTCCAGGTGAAAATGATGGTGGCAAACTGCACAAACTGCACACTTCGCTTCTGCAGAAGATCAGAAATAAAGACACTGCTCCTAATATTCCAGCAACCATCAGAGTCTCCAGATGTAACTGTTAAGTATAGCATTTAGTGTTTTTTTGGATCTTAAGGCATGTCTCCTGTGAGTTTCTCAACTTTACATTAGTGCTACATCGTACTACAAAAGTGCACTTTTATTAACTGTAGGCATGGTTGACAGTAATAATCTTCCCCTGAAGAAAACCCAGAACTGTGTTGTACCCTATTATCTACCATCTACAGTGAAAATGGGTGTGCTGCAGTACATCACAGAACAAATTATAAGTCCAGGAGGGAAGACTGAAGAGTTAAGGATCTAGAATTCCTCTAATATAATGACATCTTGAATAAGACACACTGAAACTGCCTGATTTAAATGTGAGTGCTCCAAGATCTTTGCTGCATGCCATCAACCTTTAAAAATAAAAGCGAAATGCCACAGAAATAATAGGATGACGACAAATGCAAATAGATGGGTTGACTCCAGTTTCGCAGTTTGGAAAAGTTAATTGGTAAGTTGTTATTCTTGTGCAAATTCCTTTTCCTTGATCTTATGATCTGATGTGCTTGTACAGACACTGAGCTTCAGAGAATAGTCTTACAGCTCAACCCACACATTTAACCTCCTTTGAGAATCTCTGAATCCGTGTACAGAAACTGAAATCAGCATGAATCAAAATAGAAATAATGATCATTAATTACGTGAATTATTTGTCATGAATATATTGCGTGTTTTCTAGGACTTCTCCAGTCAAATATATGCCTGTGTTTGTGCAGAAACATGTATGCCTGCGTGAAAGAAAGACAGGAAAAAATCTCTTTATAGCTATGCAACACCTACTCAGGACCAACTTAAGGAACTTGCAGTGATGGCCATTTCAAATGAACAATTTCATGCGTCCTTTACATGCACACATATACAAACTGCTTCTTGTCTTAATGCATTAACACAGATAGCCAGCCATAAACAGGAACCCTGCCAACCCCACATATCACTCGTCAGGCTCCACCCTGCTGCCACAGAGAGAAAAAAGCCTGACTGCACCCGCAGGTGAAGAATAGCAAAAGGCAGAAGCAATGTGGGGTAGTAATACTACTACTCTGTTCTACTCCACTCCTCATCTGGCTCGCCTGTGGTCAAAGCCCATCCGTTAGAGTGCAGGTCACGCACACTCAGGAATACAGATGGGCTGGTGAGTCTTTCTGCCCTGCCACTCAATGATTTAAGGGGGGAGATTAGACAAGAGGAGCAACCTGCCCGTGAATGAGCAAAGTGCGATGTGTGTACTGCCTTTGTTTGGATAAAATGTGAATGTATTTGTCATGCTGCACATGCATTTACTGATTTGCCTTTGTTCACAGCTTATATTGTGAGGTGTTTGCAGGGACGTGTATTTTTTCATATGCCTGGCTGACTGTGTGTGCACCTTCAAATGTGTGTGTGAGTAAACAAGACACCGGTGAAAGCATCCATTTAGGCTGCAGAGCACAGTGTGCTGTGGCAGCACAATAGGGCAGCACTGGTGGACAAACTGTTTGAATAAATTCTTTGTAGTGAAAGCTAAATAATCCAAGGCTTGTATAGAAATCAGTGAGCCTTGGCTCAGCTTTGTGGTCAATGCAAAGTTCTTCATTCAGTTGACAGTGTGATGCTCGGGGTTGGTTCTAAATTCCTCTGCAGTTTCAAGATAATACACTCTGTTCAGCTTCAATGTTTAGCCTCTGACTTAATCTGTCTTGACATACAAATTGGAGAGCACAAGGCGAAGAGAGGGAGTTAGTTTTAACAGTAGTGGCAGAAGTTAACAAAATATATTAACTCAAACAATCTTCTTAAGCACAGGTCGAATCTACTGTACTTGTACTCATGTATTTCCCCTTGATTCTACTTTGTGCTCATTCACTACATTTCAGATTCATATTTTGTTTTACTTTACATTATTTATTTGACAGCCATGCTTTTAAGTTGTTTAAGACATGACCAGCTTCTAAAAAATGCCTTTTTGGATTATTCAGTAAGAATAATCCAATAAGGGAACACAAACTGTGCTACAGACTTCCAGAATAACACACAACAGTAAGCCACACACTGGGTGAGTTTCCTTTCATTACATTAAAAATGGGCACTAAACAATTTCAGGATGTTTTATTTATGTTGAAGCCATAAATACAAGAGAACCAAACCTGTAAGATACAGTGCTGTGCAAAATTATTGAGCCACCCATCATTTCTTTATATTTTTCTTCCAAGGAGCCAGATGTTCGTGTAGTGTTTTTAACATGGTCTTGAGCAATGGTTGTCCAAGATTTCTGAAGTTCTTTCAAAGTTTTTCTTTGGACATTGGCTTCTTTTTTAGTCCAGTCCTTGTACCTAACCATTTTCAAAGCAATATTTTGCTTGTTAAGCCACTTAACACAGACGTAATACCAGGCATGTCCTTAAGAAATAAGCTCCTGTGTCAGCAAAGACCTGACACAGATCCTGAGAGATGCATTTGGCTCTTCAGTTGATCCATCACCTGTTGACTGAAGCCTCATCAGAATCAAAATGAGACTACTTTATTAAAATTTACAAATTTGAAATTTTTGGTTCATATCATCAGCATGTACAGAGGAGGTCGGAAGAGAGGTCCAATAGTAAGTGTCTACAGCAATCTGTAAAACACGGTGGAGGCTCTGTCATTGTTTGGGGTTGAATTTCAACCAGTGGTGTTGGAGATCTTGGCAAAACTGGTGGAATTATGAATGTAGAAAAGTACCATCTGATCTAGATCCACCATGCAATACAATCTGGAAAGCATCTGACTGCCAACAATTTCATTGTTTTTTTTGTTTGCATGACAGCGATCCCAAACACACGGCCAATGTACTGAAAGCCATCCTGAATAGAAAAACACACAATGTAACACCATCAGTCACAGACTGACCTCCTGAGAGCCCAGACCTCAACATTTTCAAAGCAGTGTGGGATCATCTTGACAGAACGGAACAAAAGGCAGCCCATCCATCCAGAAGAGCTATGGAATGTCCTTCAAGGAGTCTAGAGAACTATTCCTGAAGACTAGTTACAGAAATGACAAGAACTCTTTCCTGTGTTGAAGAATAAAAGTGGTCATACCCAATATTTTGACATCTAATAACATCTAATATGTAACATCTACTCCATACGAAGAAGAAGACCCAATATCGACTTTCTAGCTCATTAGAATTGCACAAACTCTGTTTTCGCCTTGCACACTGTATTTCCATTTATGATTGCAAATGTTCCAATAAATCACTCCACCTATTTTCCCTGCAAAATATAAAGAAATGGGGGTGACTCACAATGTTTGCACAGCACTGTACTACCCTAAAAAGGTTCTGTTTGACTAATAGCTGCAAAAAAATCTATAGTCCAAAAGTTTAGGTAATTACTCTAAACTTTAAAAAAAATATTTGAGCCATTTTAAAATATTTGCATCCTCAGTAGGAACCATTTGTCTCAGGGCTTATACCTCATTAATGCTACACTGAGTTTCTAAGCTCCACATAACATTCGCACCAGCTTCCAAGTTGTAATTAGAACTGAAAAACTGAAGCTCAAATATCCCACTTGGAACTTTAAAACTGACTGAAAACTGAGCTGTCATGGATGCCTTGCATCAGCCAAAGTACCAGAGTCAAGTTAATTAAACTAAAAATCAGACCATATTGTGTTATCTATTAATGTCTTGATTTTTCCTGTGCAAACACTCAGATGTTGCAAATCCTTTTCATGAACACATTTTTAAAAAGCTCTATTGCCAGCCTTACCCTGTCAATACACTTCAGTGACACTACTCTTGTAGTACGCTTTAAGAAAAAGTTTGAATGTAGGACTTTTGTTTTTGGATCAGAATACTTTTTCCAAGTACTTTCCTTTTTGCCTAAATGCCTCAGTTAATCTTCTGACAGAGGCAGGGTGATTTAGCTTGTATCCTTGAAGAATTATATCTATTAAAATACACATTAGAAATGCCTTGATAAAAAATATAACACCTCTGGAAGGCTAAATATGGAGTGCAGGAGTCTTTTTGAAAAATATTTCTTTACCCACAGAACTGCTGTGGAAAGTACTCGGAGCTGCACAGATTGAAGAGATGAATGGGTCTGCACGTTCCCATCTGAGTTTCATGTATTGGTGCACAGGTGGTACAATGATCCCTTAATGTGACAGCTTGATTTAAGTAAACAAGGGCGCTAATAGTCAGCAAAGCATCAACTGAGCTTCTTCATAAATGTTTCACCGCTCTTCAGGGCATGTGCCAGTGTGCGTGCATGAAACTGCATCAGTGAGATCATCCCGTTTATCTCAACTAAAAGACAACAGAGTTCTTCCAGCTTGGGGGAGAAATCATTAGGCAACATCACTGATGAGAAGATACCTGTGTGTGCATGCCATTACACAAAAATATGCGTGGATGAATGCACTTTACTTCAGCCATTCAGACAATGCGGTCAGAGGCTGAGTACTCACACCACCTAGTGGCATTAAGGCCTCGAATTTGTTCTGGTTTTTTTCCCCTAGGAAGTTGAAAAGACAAACAAACCCATTTTTGCACCTGCAGGCTAATCGCCCATTCAACCCCTCCACATATAACAAAGCGTGCGATAAAACATCAAGTGGAGTCCCACAGAGTCAAAAAGAAGTAATTCTTGTAATAAAAAAAACCATAGAAACCATAAGACAGCTATTTATGAAAATATAAAGCAGCCTTTGCACAAGGGGTAGATGCTGAAAAGACATGAGTCAAGCCAGGAAAAAATGTGGCCAGAGATGGGGGGAGAGGAAAGGATGGATGCTGAGAAGCTACAAAAAGCAGTTGTAGTTCTCCGCCTTAGGCTGTGCAGCCTCACTGAGAGGCTTTTGATTGACGGGTTGGAAACGCTAATCCCATGTGCTCTGCATTCTCTTTACCCCTCACACTCTCCAACAGTGGAGGACACCCTACCAATCTTGTTAAGCTATTGAAAATGCTGCGTTTTTCCTTTGTGTTTACTCATCCACTTCCTGGCCACATCGATCATCACAGAGGGAATGCTCTCTGTGTTTGACCTCCCACTACTGAGAAACTGCCATGAAAGCTATAATGCACAGAAGGCGGATGAAAGGCAGAGGTGCCTGTTATCTACATTCAAGATTCATGCTTTCTGGAATCTCAGTCTGCTCTTCTGCTCAAGTCTGTTCACACATTCGCATGTTGGGCAATGAGACACAGAGACATAATTGCATGTTATCTGTGCAATGTTTACGCAACATGTTATCCAGTCTTGACAATTCCCGACGCTTCACATTTCATGGCAGCGTTTGCGCCCACTTGTTGAATCGTGGTTGACACAGCTGTCGCCTGTATGGAATCAGTGTTGTCAGATAGTATATCACTACATTCCCCCCGCTCCCCGAGCTATTTGTAAGTTTGACTCTTGGCTAGAAACCACAACAAGATTCCTTTGTTTCCATTATGCAGCAGTCAGTCAAACTGAGGGGCCGCGTTCACAAACTGTCACCGCTGAGTGTTGCTAAGTATAGTGACCATGCTCTGGACTCTCACTCCATCCCAGCCAGTTTGTCAGGGATGAGAAAGAACCAGGGGTTTTGCACATCCACACACAGACATTTCTCCACATACACACACACACACTTTCAGCTTTGTAGGGTTACAGACAGCAACAAGCTGGAATACAAAGTTGAGCATTCAGCAGCTGCTGCACATACATGAATACCAAAAGGAGACTAAACACCACTTGTGTTTAGTAAAGTGTTTACCTCCTGTAGCTCTGAATCCATAAAAAGTTCAACTTACTGGAATTGAAAGAAAACAACTGAAGGAAGAAAACACATAGGGAGTGTACTGAAAGTAGCAACTTTTTTTTTCTTTTTGAGATACAACTATTTACATGTAACCAAAGACAATGTCCTTGAAACGGGTACAAACATTTTTTTTTCTCTTCCTGCAATTTTTGTTTTTCGAAACAACTCAGAAATATTGTATAAAATAAAAATATCAGCTTCAGGGAAAAAAAGTAGTCTAAGCATTTTAAATGTCCATTAACTGGTATGTACAGGAGTATTTACATTCGGACCAAAATTTTCCAAAGTAATTAACAGTAAACACAGTTGCAGTTATGTTCACTGCAGCCCTACAAACCAGATAAAACTAATGTTTATACAGGTATGGCTGTCATTCAAATCAGTGATCGTACATGTGAGCAGTACAAGACGGAGGCTTCTCCAAGGTTCAGGTGCATCATCACAGGTAAAATGACACCACTATAGAATAAATAATTGGGAGCTTAATGCATGTTGTCAAATGCAAACATATCATGATATGAGTAAAAACATGAAGCTGCTGTAGCTGGACAAAGAAAAATGTGAGACTCCCCTGCCCCGTCCCATCTATGCTAATTAAAATGTGCATAACATTTTAGTGAAATCTTGTGCAGGTTCAAGTTTAAACTACAAATTTAGCAAAATCAGCCACACACACACACACACACACACACACACACACACACACACACAGCTATATCATATGGGGCCAGTTATGAGACATGACGTCAACTTTTGACACACATGGGATGTCACTAGACTTCACACAGGTGAATAAAGCATTAAATTAAATAAAATTTAAAAAAAAACTTCATTACAAATATAGAGGAAGCACAACAATCGTAGTTTTGAGGAATTCATCACTTGTGAGTTCAAATGCATACTCTAATTACACACTGTTGAATTAATGAAATTTAAATAATCTAAAACTAAAATATGAGCAAACAGACAATGGTTGAGAAGAATTCCAACTTTCAGAGTAGCTTGTACATTTCCAAGTTCCATTATCAGTCAAATAAAGGACATCCCATTAAAGTGAGCATGTCACGAAGTCCTGATTTTTTTTTTAACAGTAATTCATAATTTTGGTAGAGAAATGCCCTCAGAAGAAAAAAAAAAAAATCTAAAAATATAATGAGCAAACGCCTACAAACTCAAGCTCCCAAAAGCTTACAAAATAAGCTAAAAATTCTCTTTCCCTTACACATTCAAGCCATCTGCAAACATGTAAGTTAATGGACTTTGCATTCAAAATCATTCCATACAGTTTTAAGTACAGAGACATCATTCAAACATACATGGGAACGATTTCATGCTAATCAATGATTTCACCCTTGGCTTGGACGTGGACACGCACAGATTAAAATGTAATGATCCATACAATTTGACTCAGTGGTTCACACTCCAACTAAGAGGCCAGAAATCAAGACCCAGCAGCAAACAGGAGACTCTTCCTCAGTAGCTGTGCTATCATCAAACCTTTCGGGACGATGAATGAAGAAGTCTGCTTCATTTAACATTCCACAGATTACTGGGATTTAGCCTCGCCTCTGCCTAATTCCTGCCTGAGGATGAATCTGGATCTGACTCTAAATGTGGTGTTAGCTGAGTGGAATTGACGAAGTCTGTATGTCTGTCAGTTAGCAGGGCTTTGGTTCAGGTTGTGCTCCAGAAAGGGAGTAAAACTTGTATATTTGTGCGTGCGTGTTTACGCACAGAGAGTTCAGAGTGATCGCAACATTTGTTGATCAGGTGAAGTCAAAGGAATGCTGCCGAGACTCCACTGGCCCCTTGTGGCTTCTATTGAGTAGGGGGGGGGGAGAGTAGCCTGGGAACCATTTAATGTGCAGTCGGAGTAAGAGCTCGCTAGTTTGCTGTCTGTTAACAGTGCTCCAGGTAGTCGATGACCCGTGAGATGGACTTCTGTCCTGTGGTGCCCATTGCACACTGTGTGAAGAAATAACAGGGAAAAACAAAAACAAGAATGTGAGCATGCCAACATGTACTGCTTTACTTGTGAGGTCTTGTTGCAATCAGTTTTGATTTCAGGATGCTTCTATTCTATTTATGTAATAGATGGTTCCAATCATCAGTTCTGACAGGATGTGTCATAATCAAAGCTGCTGCAAAACACACATCTGTGGCTGTGTTAGTGCTCACTTCATACAAATCCTTGAATTACTTGAAAGTTGTGTTTTTTGCAAATTCATATCACTGCTTCAGGTGAACATACATTTTTTTTCAACAATCTACAGACCAGATTTTGTATTATAAACAAGGAGGATTTCATAAAAGCTAAGTGCTACTCCAAGGTAGGGAGGGAGTTTTTTTTTTTTTTTTTTTTTTTAAATTCTAAAAAATTTTTTTTTTTTTTTTTTTTTTTTTTTCCTCC
>VUQH01088679.1:0-23695 GCA_015106775.1 Etroplus canarensis | reverse complement strand
AATCCAGACTCAATGACCTCCATCACACCTCCCTCCCCCCTTTCCTCCCCCCTGGAACTCAGACCATCTCAGCCTGAGCTGTCCCTCTGACTGACTCATTTCTAATCCTGTGCATCCTGGTCACTCCTGGTGAACATCTTAACATCTCCAGCTCTGCTTCCTGTCTGAAGCTAACAAAAAGAAATATAAAGAGGACCAAGTGCCAACAAAGTCAACAAGACAAACAGTCACGTACGGAAACAAAAGAGACAGTTGTAATGAATGTGCACAATGACAACCAATGGTCTATGTTAGCTAATGTAAGTTTGTCAGTGTGAGAGATATAGTGTGTGTGTGTGTGTGTGTGTGTGTGTGTGTGTGTGTGTGTGTGTGTGTGTGTGTGTGTTCTCAGCAGTGCTCCCTATAGCATCAGATCAGTTAAATACCGTATGTCAAAATGTGTTTGAATGCAGCTATTAATGAGACTCAGGCAAATCTGAAATGTGTTATTAATGTCCAAATCTTACATTATGTAATATTGACTTTAAAAAATAGAAAATAAATAGAAGAAAGAAACAATCAAAAAACGAGTGATGTGTATTTGCACATGTGACAGTAACTTCATTAACACATAGACAGGTCAAATTCTGACAATTAGTAATGTTTTGTGTTCTACACATTTTATTGGTCACTTGTAACACACAGATTTGAGGTCTGGAAGGTACAATAGTTTTAATAACACAAGCCCCTTCCAGCTGTTATATTTATCCAGAGATCACACATTTATCTTCCACATCATCACCAAGAATTTCTAACAAAAGCTTGCCTTTTATATTAAAACCTTATTGATTCTCCTTCAGCTGCTCTCTTGGTCTGAATTGTCATGCTGCTTTTAGAGAGAAATGCATGTGTAAAACCTGCATTCACCCTGTATTATTTTGTTAGTATATTACTCGCTCCCTCACTTTATATGTCCATTTTTAACCAGATAATTTGTGCTACTCTTGGTAGAACGCTGCTCATTACTGAAATGATCCAGATGCATTTTTGTGTCTAAAGTAGCATATTGGTAGTAAATCACCAGCAAAATTGTCCACTCCTGTTACTGGATTTTTGCAATTTCGACCTCATACTGATTTGGCCCACTTAGTAAATCTGGCTCTAAGAGTTGTGGTTAGGTAGGGTAGCATTAATTGTTAGTGTTAGGGTAGGTATGTAGGAAATAATCGATGCAAGTCAGTCTCATGTTGTCTGATGTGATGGAAACGACATTGTGTGAATCTGTACATGCATATAGCATGTGAGAGTGACATGGGGAACTTTAATGACGAAATTAAGAAAACTCAGAAGATCAGATAAAAAAAAAAAGTTTGTTTGAAAATTGAAAAAAGTTTAAAAAAAAGAGGTACATAATCTGGCATTTCATCTGGGGAAGATAAAAGAACAAAAAGGAATACATTTTGTGTTAACTTTGATGCTATGAACTGTAGCTTCACTCACAATAATTACACACACACACACACACACACACACACACACACACACACACACACACACACACACACACGCCTAAAGATTTAGCTAATTTATTTAAACACTTTGGCATACAATATGAACTTCAGTTTATAAAACTGGAAATATTAACTCATTGCTGCAGCAACATACATTATGGAACACTTTCTGCACAAATGTAGCTGTGTTCACAGTATGAGGTCGGGAGCTGCATTTAGTTTGCTGCACATTAGCATAATGAACATCCGTTGAGAGACTACACAGCCCTGCTAAAATATGATTACAATGTTGTGCAACAACAGATGTCATATTATAAAACATGACAAAAAAATATGACTAAGGAATCTTTTAACTATATTGTGGTTGCTAAAATATTCATGGCATTTAAAAAATCGTCAGGTACTAAACAGCGTGCATGTAAGAAGGGATAGAAATTCATTTATGTATTTATTTTTTTAAAGAGAGCAGTTGTGATAAATAGAGAAACACATTGTGTCAGTACTTTACAACATGAAAACCAGTCAATGTCACAAACTCTTTCTGAGAGATGTGCACCCTCCATCCATGTAACGACTATTCAGCAGTTCTTACTGTATTATAAATTTCAGTCCATACTCTTTTTTTTTTAAGTTCACATTCAGTTAACCTGGGCAGCCACCTGTTTCTAACTTGCTAATTCTAGTAATTATAAATATGTATGTGTCCATGAGTATAGAAAAAGAAAACATTTGTACTATTAGTAGGGACACAACATTATTTGAGGAGCACACTACTTGTTGTCCATCAGCTATTGCATGCTTGTGGGATTAGACTGTGTGGTTTTTATTAAGCATGTATATTTGTTACCTCTGTGCTGCCTTGTTTTAATCAACTTTTGACTTTTCTGCTCATGAATATCAAGCCCTCACTTGTTCTGTGCACTGCAAAACAAAAATACTACATCCTCAGTGTTGAAAAAAAGATTTGTAGTTCTAAAGGTGTCGCTTCACTGCTGGTTTAACAATAACCAATAAAGCATTTCAGTGCTTTATTGGTTATTGTTAAATTGTGGATTTGTTTTGTTTTACCTTCTGTATGAAAAATGTAACAAATTTTATGTAGGTCCCTTGATATCAACCACTGTACTCAAACTAAAGGTCTTTTTATCTAATAAGACATCCTTCTTCTTAAATCTACAGTCACATCAACAGCAATGGCAATTGACTGTTATGAATAAATAAATAATTGACAGGTCTCAGAAAAAGGAACTAATATACATACAACTAATAGTACAGATCAGAATACTTACTAGTAAAATTATATTAACCTGAGAACGTATTTATGATGGTTGTGACCTCTAGTACGATGATGCACTAAAACCCACTGCAGTCTTTGATGATGCCTGAAGGTTGAAGCATGTGAGACTGACGTGTGCTCGGGTGGCTTCAGACAAAGAGACCACATGTGGTGGTTATTCTACCACTGCCACTGGATCATTAGCCACAGCTGGTGCAAGACTGTGTGTATGTGTGTGAATTGCAAACGGTGGCTGATTGGATCAAGCCAACCCCATGGGAAAATATGTATTTGTTATTTTAACTCTCGCCCCCACATCACCTGTCTCTCTTGCTTTACCCACACACCACTAGATATAGGCGAGCACACGCTCGCGTGCACACACAAACACACACACACACACACACACACACACACGTGCATTTATTCTGCTTCTGTTCTATCCTATTCAGGAGTCTGCATATCAGATTTGTATTAATGCTTAAAAAAATCATCCATTTCATCACTTAATAGTTACAGGTTGATTTCCAGATAAATGAACTATTAGTTCACTTATCTGGAAATTTTTTAAAACAGCTAATGTAATTTTGGCTGCTTCTTTGTATTTTCCCCAAGGAGTCACCACAGCAAGATAATCTGCACTGGTAATTTGGCTTAGGTTTTAACCCGGATGCTCCTCCTGATGCAACCCTCCATGGTGGGAGGGGCTCGTGTTCCCCACCTGTAATCGAACCAGGGACCATTTGCTTGCAAGGCAAATGTTTAAACCACCACACTGTGGAGACGCTAAAAGTGATATATTAAATGATTCAGTTAAAAATAAATGGAAATATGCTGCATCCGATCATTATTTTCTCTCTCTCTGTCTTTCCTCCCAGACTTTGCTGAACCGCTCACTCTGCCTTCCATGATTGATCCTGGTCCCTCCACTGACGACAGCCCCATGGGTGCCACCCCGCTGGGCAACTCACCCCCTGAGGAGAGTGTTGCCATCCTCACTTCAATGGGCTTCCCCCGCACTCACAGCATCCATGCACTCAAAGCAACGGTCAGTTTCCTGCCCACTACATCCACAATAGCGTTTTCCAGTCACTGACACAGACACTTTATTACAAGACATCTCCTTTTTTCAAATTATTATTTTCTGTCTCTGATAATTCAGAATATTCATGACTCCCCAGCATGTCATATGCAAAACATTCACTGTTCATCTGCCACAGTTTCTACCACCTGAAAACACCTTTTCTTTTGACTAAAAAGTAGGAATTTATTTTTGAATAAACACAAGGGAAACTGGGCAGCCTGAGTGGGCAGTGATGGTCACCATGTCTGCACAAAAAAGTCTTTTGTAGGTGGTGCCTATTTCTTAGTTTGTTTATCAAAGAATAGTTGCATGTTAATATAGAAATAAGTCAGACCTGAGTAACAGAAACTCTTACGACAAAGAACCACCCACACTGTAGAGAAGCTCATGAGAAATGCAAAGATCTACCAGTGCTATGAAGGCACAGCTCAGATTCAAAGACTCATTACTGCCCAAGAGCACCTGGGAATATTCAAGAAATGAAACCCTGCAGCCTGACTTAACCTCATTCAGGTTTACTTGTAGCATTTTTCCGATACATTAACACTATAAGAGACTTCATGAGGCACTGGCATTTTTGGGACATCCTGATCGGTACATCTGTGTTGTTGTTTTTTTTAAACCAACACAGATTTTGTTGGTTTAAAAAATCAAGAAGAAAGAAATTCCAAAAGTTAGTCAGTCGTTGGTTCATTAGGAAAAGAAAATACATAATCATCAGAAAAAATACAGCCTCCCACCCCAGAAGAAACAAAGGAAATTGAACAATTTAAAGTGTCAGAAGTTGTTAATGACAAAGCAAAAAGTTGGTCTAAAGGTGGTGTTTAAAAAGAGGGCAAAGAGAAGGTGAGATGATGAAAACAAGCTCTTTAAATCATGAATGAGCTTGGCTGGCCTACTTGTTTGCTTTCCAAACTGCAAATTTAATTGGTCCTACATGTCAGAGTGATTAAAGATGTCTTCTCTACATGGTGTTTACAAATAGTCCCAGCAGCACATGAACACTGCACCACGGTCTTTCAGGTTTGGAACAATGCCTCAGTGACACGTCAAGCCAGTTTATTGTTACATGGCACAAATTCATTTTAAGTGTATTCAAAAAATTGATTTTTTTAATGAGCCAAACAGAATGCAGCTACAACGAATCTATCAGTTCTCTTGTTTTGAAATGGACCCCGACTCTCAAATTTCATGTTTCATATTTCAAACTGCCCCCTCAGCAAAAATAGCCCAGCAGACTGTTAGTCAGATGCACAAATAGACACCAAGCTTCCTTGTTTATCATTAGTAAGGCCACTAAACTCCCTGCCAGCCACAATGTTGTTGAAGTGGAACAAAATGAACACACATTCCTCCTGAGGGATGGAGGTGTGAAACAGAGAGGGTTTCATGGTTTATTATTAGTCCAAAATTAGTAAAAGGGACTGCTTTTCGACCTCAGTGACCTGACAGGGAGAGAGATAAAAAACAGGCAGCTTAACTCGCCATACAAACCTTCTCCTCATGTGTTCCTCAGATAGACATCCTCCAGGAATCACATCTCTATTTTGGATTAACATAAACATCCTCTGTGGAAAATGAACACAGATGGATTCCTGCTACCTTCCAAATAAATGACTGGTCATTTAACTTAGGACTGTTTGTTTTGTTTTTTTCAAGAAATGTATTCAAAATGTAATGGCTTTGGGAAAAAGAGCGAAAGCTTCATAAAATGGAAAACATATTGTAATCCTCTGCCCTGATTTTATTCTTGCATGCATTCTGAGTGCAGGCCATATGTCTTCTTTTTGCTAATATTTTCTGTTACAGTCACTGCTGTTGTTGCTGCTCCTACTATTTATTACTAATTTTAGCATTTCAGAATCTTTCCAGGAAAAAGCGATATTCTAACGAGTGCATGCAAATAGAAGAAATTTGTTACACATATATTAAACTGGAAAATCTCAGAATTAGAGTTCCTGGAATATTAAAGGCATTTTGACACTGAATGTCAGCAAACTTATAATATTTGCGTTCTTTTTGACATTTTACAGAACAATAATCTTGAACGAGCACTAGACTGGATCTTCACCCACCCAGAGGAGGAGGAGAGTGATGCCCTTTCAGACATGGCGGACACAGAGCCCAACGACAATGCGCTCTCGAACAGCAACTCTCACAGTGACTCCACACTGTCTACAGACAGAGACACATCGGGCCCCCGAGTCAAAGATGGACCAGGACGTGAGTGACTCTGTGACAGATTTCACTTATCTACAGTTGACTTTGTTATTGGTCCTTACCTAAAAGTACATTAAATAAGCAGAAGTTGGCTTTTAGCAACATTTACAAGGGAAAAAAATGGAAAAGGCATTCTACAGGAACATAATTGGTGTATTGTATAACAAAGCAAAGACCTCAGTACCAAGAAATTAACATTCTGAGTCACAAAAAGTGTCACAGGGCATTTTCTGCCCTTGAATTTTAATTTTACATTGACATTATGAACTTCCACAGGCCGGTTTAGCCCCACTCATGTCTGATAATGTCTGTTGTACCTAAATACTGCTGGATTCTGACCTGCAATACCAGACCAATAGCTACATCAAAAATGATTTTAATTCTTCTATCATTTTAACAATATTTACCAAAAATGATGTACAGTACTGATACTTTGTGGCATATTAAAGGGGTATGTCACCTGTAATGTGAAAAAGCACCTAATAAGGTGCAGTAGTGTTTGACTTTGTAAGATTTCAGCACTGCAGAATTATACTGTTAGGCCCATAAGTTTTTGGACAGTGACATGTTTTTCTTGTAATTTTGCTTCTGCACTCCATTTTGATCTGATCTTGATTGTTTGCTTTAACATCAGCTACAGTGGCGTACAGAGGTAAAATTTTCCCCAAAAAGTATAATTGTTCAAAAACTTATGGAACTGTGGAAGTCTAATAGAAATGTAACCACCGTGGCTTCTTAGTATCTCCTCCTTTTAAAAGACAAATCAGCTATTATATTCATTAAAACCAGCCAAATCCAAAAATGAGCAGTTAATCAGGTAACTATAATTGGATAATTATTATTTTAAATAGTTTTGTGTACTTTTCTGCTTTTGTATAATAAATTCATTATTTTAGATCATTTTTGAATGTCTATTAATTTGTCACTTATACTACTTGCTACCTAACATTTATTTATTCATTTATTTATTTATAGGATATGAACTTTTTGCCTTTATCAGCCACATGGGAACATCCACAATGTCTGGACATTATGTTTGTCACATCAAAAAGGAAGGAAGGTGAGCTGCACACACTGGATAACATTAATTCGGTGTTTGAGTTTTTCAAAGCTGACAGCATCCAGGCTTTCCTGCCTTTAAAAACAATCTGTTCTTTATGATTACTTTTTTCATATCAGTCATCTAGTGAAATTGACTGTGGAAAAAAATATTATTAGTAATAGTTCTACAATAATTTACTTCTCTGTACCTTTTGATTCTGAATAATTTCGTTTCAAACGTCACTCTGTTTTATTTTTAGGCTTAATAGAAAGAGAGTAATTAACTCATTAATTCTTTTCACAAATAGTAAGAATTGAAAACGGCGGCACTGTGAAAGCATTTCTCAAATTAATGTTTATCTTCCCCAAATGTTCTCCTGCATACAGGTGGGTGATCTACAATGACCACAAAGTGTGTTTGTCAGAAAGGCCACCAAAAGACTTGGGCTACATCTACTTTTACCATCGACTGTCTAGCAGTTAAACTGACGCTGCTGCTTGCTGCACCCTATGTCCTTTAAATAACAACAGTCTTTCACCCAGAAGACCGGCAGACAACTGTAACAGCCTCAGTAGGAATGATGGAAATAACCTCTCTGACCAGCTGTTTGCCTTATCGTGATGTCATTCAGGAGCAACCAGGAACACTGGTCAGAAAGGGAAAGTAATGTGCTTTTTATGTACCTGTGTTATGTTATGCTTTAAGTGTATCTGTTAGTATTTATATTCAAAGAGAGACATTTCTTTACAGTGTTGGTACAGAGGGATGTGTGCAATTCCTACTTCTGGAGTGCTCTTTACAGAAAATAATTTCACATATCAAATTTCATTGTTCCTTCTCTCTGCCTTCGGTTACTGTGCCCTTTTTTTCCAAAATGGTACATTTTATAAATGTATATTTAAACAGCAGTACTTCACTGCCAGCCCTGAAATGCTCTGAAACCACAACAACAAACAAAAAATTACTCTGCTGCTGGTGGCTTGGCATTTTGTTTTGTGATACAAGAATGTTTTTTTTCTTTATCCTGGGAAACTGGAAAGACACAAGGAGATTATAGCATGTTCCAATATCGCAATCCCAAGTGCTTTACATTAAACATAAAAAGAATGAAGCGGAAACCTAATCCATTAAGAATGAAACAGTTTTTGGATCCTTAAAAGAGAAGTCACCATGCAAGTTTCAGAATGAAGAAGAGCACCAGAAGGTGATAAATGGGTATTGACTAGACTGTGTTAAAATGTACAGTTTTATTGGTTTAAAACTGCGGTTATACTCAGAGAGTGATGTGCAAGTATTGTCACTTTTAATGCGAAGCTTTCTGCACCCTGATACACTGGCTGAGCTCACGATAGAAGTGTCATTTCTTTCACTGTTGCACTTTTTTTTTCTAAACCAAGTTCATATTGTGCACCTGATTCGGTAGAAGTGGACACTGTATTCACCGATCACAACCTATTAAATATATCTTCAGTTTAAATTTGATTACTGCTAAACCTGGTAACTCTTGAAGAGGCCATTAGTATATAAGTAGATTAGAGCATTTAATTTAATTTAATCTAATTTAAGCAAACCTGTGCAAAAAGATGGCTGTTAAGTCATCATTGTGTATGGAAGTTTGACAGTATGTAAACCGTTTTCAGTGAATGTTTTGCAGACATTATTTTTGTCCAAAAAGCAAAATATTTGCATACTCGACATAACTTCAACTCCGCTGCACCTGGCTCAGTTTGGTACTTTTATCACTTTGACAGATTCAGACTGTGCCCCCAAAAGTTAAAATGAATGTTTTTCTTGGCTAGTTGCCACTTTTTCAGGTCATTTAAGACCTTTATTAGTCTGAATGTTTTCCATTCTAGAGCAATATGCACTATAACCAAATTTACTCTATCGTTTGACAAAAGCGCTGCAGTGACCTGTACCTGCTTTACAATGTACAAAGACACATGGTGCTCAATGCAACAAAACCTCCTTTTTAGCTTTAATGCTCAAATACCTGTGAAAGTACAAGTGGTCATTTGCTATTTGGTCATCATAGCCTCACAGTGGATTATTGACCAGCTCTGTACTATCCTCATTTATTTGCTCAGCAAATTCATAACATACAGGGTGGATTTAACAGCATGTGCTTGTTTGTGTTCCCACAGTGTAGTGGTTTATACATTTGCATTACAAATGAAAGGTCTCTGGTCTAATTCCAGGTGGGGACACAAGCCCCCCAGAAAGGACATCTGGTGTAAAACCTCTGCCAAATTACTAATGCGGATTAAGTTGCTGTGGTGACCCCTTTGGGGAAAAATACAAGGGAGCAGCCGAAGGTACACACACATCCTTGTTTGTCAGATTTTTGAAAATTCCCAGCCTCTGACTGTCAATATCGCAATACTTTGTTTCATATCCTCCTTTTATTCTGAATTAGATCTATAAACTACAAGTAACTGAGCTTTAAAATGGGTTTGTTTGTTGCATCTGAAAAAAGCAGTACACTTTCACCAAGTGTTTGGCTTGCAATGAAGTTGTCACTCAGTTCTGCTCAAATCAAATTGTACTTTTGCAAAAGTTGAGTTCTGCTTAACCCTGTCATTTTAAAGGACCAGTGTGCAAGGTTTAAGGTAATCTGTAATCAGAAATTAAGTTGAGCATACATATTTATGCTTTTTATAGTGTGAAATAACTCTAGGATAATAACTGATAAACTTCCAAAAAGATATTTATAACTAGAATGATAGCGGGTCCTGCTTTGTAGGCACTACCATGTACAGTAGCTCAGAATAGACAAACAGACCCTTACACTAGTGTTCACATTTCTGCTAGCTAGTGTTTATTCAATTTATTTAACTTTTAATTCTGTATTTATACACATACTTCTAGACTTGAAATATTTTTGTATGGGGTGGTGGAAGACTACCATTTTGTCTCTTGATGGCCACCGTAGGTTCTTCAACATGTATGGAACTTAAAGAACCCCTAAAGGGAGGGGGTGAGCACAGGTATTTGGTTGTTGCAGTCTGCATTCTCACTCGTAGATGGCATTAAATCTTGTGCACTGGTCCTTTAAGCAAATGGAATGGAAAAAAATGAAGTAAAACACAAAATTTTAAAAGTCAGCTGTTATGATTATTCTTAAGAGTGGCTTTCAGTAAGGGCCAGTGACTTAACAGACAAAAAATATTTATGGTTACATTCAGAAAAATAGTAATTTTAGATGATTAAAAAACACATTTCTGCAGTACTCCCCTTTAACAACACTGTGACTCAACTTCCCTAAGCAGAACTTCACTTTAATCAGAGCTCAATCTCTTACATTTTTTTGAACTGCTGCAGTGATGTTGTCCATACCGTGGGAAATGCAAAACAACTCTATGCAAGTCTTGTGTTTCTGCTCTTTATCGTCAGTGAATGGGTAACAAGCTTTTCGTTTCACCTAATGATGGGTAGTTATAAATGTTCTCAGATATTCTGTGCAATTCATTTAATTTTGCAGCACCTGTAGTTCATCTCATTGTGGTTATTTTGTCATTGTATTTTTGTCTTCTTTTTTGGCTTTCCCTCCATCTCATTCTTTTCCATTCTTTACACTGTTAAATCGTAATGGTTTGTAATAAAAAGGCTTTTTCACTGTCAGCATGTGAACTAGAGATTGACATTTAGTCATTTGGATTGTACAATTGTACTTTTGTCACATTTATTCTCTTTTTTTCATTTAACTAAATGTCAAAAATGTTCTTCACCTGTTTCTACTCTTCTGCCAGGTTTGTGCCAATATTGTAGTTTTCATTTCACAGTTTTCCTGAACAGATTATTTTAAGTTGACTTTTGTAATGTATGCGTTTATCCAAATATGGCTTAGGTGTATGTGAATAGAGTCATGGCAGTATGGTATACCCAGTGGCACTGTTTACTTACAATGTTTGGATAAAATTTAATAAACTACATCTTTGTTGAGAGTGGCTCCTTTAAATGTTAAAAAGAATTTGCACTTTAGTTGACACTTTGTGTTTGAGACCAGTAACAAGACGAGAGTGTAGAATATATAACAACACTTTATTTTAAAAGATTACTTTCATATTGTACGTTCCAAAGGTGCTAATGCTGTCCTTGTGATTATATAAGGAGAGTAATATGCATTATAGTAGGTGTTTTAATAAACAAATGGCTGTATATAAATTACATTATTTCTAATTTCATCCATCAAAATATGAGTCATACATGTGATTGATAAACCATAGCAAACTGTCTGTGTATGCTCTAAATTAAAGAAGTCGAGGAAAAAATGTACAGATGCAGTAATAACCTTCATGACCCCAAACCAGTGAAGCCGTCATTTTATTCATTTTTATATGGCCTTTGAGAACTTAAACGTGTGTGCGTGTGTTTGTGTGTATGGAGACCGAAAGTGCACAAAACTGAATAAAATATTACATGAGATAAATTGTGAAATTATTATGAAATAATGTATAAAACTAAAATAACCTAATTCAGTTTTTCTTAGCTTCTTTTTGTGCCATTTTTTAAGGATCATTGCATGTTTGTTTTGGCTATTTTATTTAAATGCTAGTTTTTTGAAGTCATTTTATTAACATTATTTATATGTCACATAAACATCAGTTAAGACAACCATGGCAGAGCCAAAGGTGTGATCATATTTGTTAGCAGTTGCAAAATGGATTTAAATATAAATAATTTCAATAAACTTACTCTTAAGAGAAGAAAATAATCCACAAGCTCGCTTATTTTTCAGTTTCATAGTATCTGTAATTGTATTTTGGCTGTATTTATGCTTAAAATTTTACAACATACAATTTTAAATACTTTAGGTCTCCACATTCTAACACATTATGATCAGAGCTTTGTTAAAGTGGTGATGAATATTATGAATTTAACTTTTTAGATTTTTAATCATTTTCATAAATTACATGTTACGTATATGTGTAGGCAGAGCTAATGAAGCAGTGCTACATAAAAATGTAATGAAATGATATTAACCATACTGATTTTTTCTAGACTACAGAACTGGCTAATAGCAGCTAGACAGCTTTATAGGTTGGGGTCATTGCAATGGTTACCAGTGTATTCATAATTTGTAGAAGTAGTAAATACATTTCTGCAGAATGTAAGTATGATTAGTCAGTTGATTAGCCAGTATTCAAACTGAAGTGTGCTTGGAGTGTGTTATGCCTTATACTCATTTTTTTGACCTTCCACACTCAATCCTTCCATGCAAGAAAAAGCATGTTGTGTAGAATACATACTGATTATATACATCACTTTTTGTCAAGGTTGCAGAATTTAAAAGTGCATTACAGAAATATTGCAAGGAAACTTCATAATATATTTTGTTTTCAAGTGATAGTGGGAGAGAAAGAAAGCATTTCCATGTATGTCATGCATACAAATGAAAACAGTGTTCAAAATAAAAGAAAACAGGAAATTTATAGGATCTAACATGCAGTCAGCCTCAGTTTGTTCCACAGGTGCATGCGTTAGGCTAGGTCAGTTCACCTGAGAAGGTACAGTAGTAGGTTCTGCAAAAACTAAACTGTCACCAGGCATCCTATATTAATGCACAGAATGATGCACACAGTTGAAATAGATTTTAGGCCAGCAATATAAGTTTAAAAAAAAAACAAACAATGAAATATTTTGAAATGGAAAAGAGTGAGGCCCTACAACCCCATAAGACAATGAAACATTTTTTTAATCACAAGTCACCATAACTATAAAACACATGGGAGGATAGGCAAGTAAGGTAAAAATTTGAGAATGCTACCCATCAAACATGGTTGAAACCACAAAGTTGCCTGTAGGATTAAAACTAGTCGCGGTACAACTGCAAAAACTGAGCTGCAGACAGTCAGATGCTGACATTTCAATTTAGAAAAGAGGTTGGGTCAAACCGGCTCCCACAGAGTAAGAAATGTACATCAGATTATTGCAATAAAAGAATGAAATCTTTCTTTGTATTTTTAAAACAACCACTAATCAGGTTAGTGCACAGTTATGAACACACGTCCACACAGCGTCTTCTCCATGTACGCAGACTACTCTTACAGGAGCCTGTCTTTTTAAATAAACTGCACTTTCAAGCAATTCATGGTTATGCACATCTGAATTCTGCCTCATTTGTTGCACAGTGAAATTAATGAGATGGATGAATCATCACCGATTTATCCCTGATGTCAATGTTATAAGCCTAGAGATGCTATGGTTTAAAGTGAGTAATGAAATAGTTCAGTAGGATTACAGAAATACTATGGCGGTGGAGGCTGTATGACTGAGATAACTGTGGTTTTTGATGTTTTTTTCATTTGCATTTTTCTCTCTCGAGAATGTTTCTTTAGTTGGCTTGATTTCAGTCGATAAAGAGAAGCAATTCTTGAGCCCAAACTTTCTCTTGCTAGGAAGTCTAACAACAATGTGGAGGCAACATTTACTGTAAAGTCCCTACCATGTCGCAAAGTTGGTTCAACCTTTATTTTGGAACTATTTTTCAACAGTGTCACAGCATTGACAAAAAAACCTCCTGGAGACGTGTATTCAACATTGAAATGTTTGCTGGGTACTTGCCTGAAGAATAACTCCCATGTCTCTGAACGAGATAGAAAGAAAACTAGTAGAGACTTGTCTTGCCTGTGCAAAATGAGACACCCACTGGACTATTATGTTAGCCTATAGAGATAGTTGTGCCTTGAGCGAAATCCTATGTTAGCATGCTAGCATGTTTACACTGACAGTGTCCATCTCCTTTGTCCACCATCTTGTATGTTAGTGTGGTAATGATAGCCAACTAGCTCTAAACACAAAGTAGGAAATATCAAAACTTTTGCAGTCATTTCATTCAGCTGAAACATTTTTGGAAGACATGATTGAAATACATTTCATGCCAATCTTTTGAGTCTAGGCCAGTGGTCACGAACATGATGCTTCAGAACTACATGTGTCTCTTTTGCCCACTTGAGTGGCTCCCTGTGGCTTTCACAATTAAAAAAAGCCAAATGATTAAAAATAGCTTACTGCAGGGTTGCATGTGGTAAACTCATTCTTGCACCTTTTAGTGATGTTGAGAGGCTCATATGCTATGTCACTTTCAGTATCAGGCTAAATTAGATCTTGTGGGTCCAGTTTTTTTCTCTCAAAAATTGCTTGAAATGGCTGTTGTAATAGTAAAGATTCCCAACCTGTGGTCTGGGCCAAATTGGCACACAGACTAACATTGCCATCTTTGGAGCTATTCTATAAGCATACCTAGATTTAACTTCCTCAGTAATTTCATAATATTTAAACCAAACATGAATAACTGATATAAACCTGATTTGTCTCAGTAAAAGATACAGTGTGAAACTGCTTTTATCATTGTCCAATCTCCCAGCGTGAATACATTTATGCATCCAGCACTGCTTTGCCCCACTGTCTTTGCTATTATACCGTCCAGTTCCTCTCCAAGGCACACTGCTGGTGGCATGCACATATGTGTTGTGTATTACAGGGCTCCTCTTATTCTTTGATCTATTCATCAAGGTTGCCCACAGATAGTCTGTGTCAAAAATGTTTTAAGTATCTGGCAAGAAGAGCAGCTCTTTGTTTTCTTCTCATCTTAATGATGCTGTAAAGTTTTTGTCCCAGGGTCTAATGTATTATTGCAGTTGGTTTGACAGCAATTACAGCTTTCTAGGTATACAGCGAAGTTTTCTTTTCTATGGTCAGAACAAGTGCACAGGATGAGTTTGAAAGAGAAGGTATGTAGTGAATTTGGTAGGTGCAACTGAGATCAAAGACATAAGGTCAACATACACTACTTATAAAATGAGAAGGCTGCACTTTAGGTGGATTGTGTTTGTCTTTTCTTAGAATCACTGACCACCTTTCTTTCTTAAAGAACACCTGTTTTTGTTCTACTTGGTTTCCTGATGAAACTCCTCTTCTTAGACAGACTGTGACACCCAAGCTGTACAGTTTAGAAGATGAATGGCTCTTACACTGGTCTCTGGTTCAGCCTGATAGCATTCTTTCAAAACACAGAATCAACACTTCCTTTCGGTCCACTGACTCAGACAGGGACACACTAACAATTCAGAATGGCAACATAAAACATGACCTTTTGCATAGGAGCTGACAATAAAAACCACTTTCTGCAGCACACCCACACTGTGGACACGCCTGATAAACAGTAGAGTGTGCTGAGCTATGCAGTACAGAAGATTATCTATCATTTACTCTGTTGCTCAGTGAGGTACATGTTATTCACTTCAGAGAGTGACTTTCAAACTAGCAGCAATGATGTAAGTGAAGCTGTCAGCTAAAAAGTATACCTAAGGAAAAGCTTTCTTTCTGAGGTGGTGTAAAAGATATTCTGGAGCAGGAGAATCACTGCATTTTATACAATCATATTTTCTGCAGGTGCATAATGATCTTGTGTTTCAAATTAACCTGATATGAATTGAAGCATGCAGGTGCTGAAACAAAAATCGTTCATCATATATGTGTGGCATTCTGCCCAAGCTTACATAAATATTTAAATCATGCACTGTGACTGAGGCAAGCTGATGTAATTAAATGCATGAGCCTTGCTGTCTGTGGAGGAGCAGCAAAGATACAAATAACTGCATTAAAAATACAGATAGCAAACAAATACAGTCAGCAAAAATAAAAATTACTGTATAATGTGTACAGTAGTTGATAGGGCCTCTGAAGACATCGCAAAAATCAGCAGAAGAAGATGAAAGCGATATTTTTAGACCTGTTAAGAATAACTTTTTTCATATGCTAAAGTTTGACAACACTAATGAAGGTTTGGAGATTGCTGTTGCCCAGCTTTTGTGTATTTCTCCAGTAAGCTTAAAGGGAACAAAGAGGAGCTAGGAGCCAAGAGAAAAACCTAACAAAACAAAAATTAATGGCTCAGAAAGCTTTCAAGTTCAGAAGACAGCAGTTATTTAAAGGAAAAGGAAACTATTCTGAAAATGGCTTAGTGTTTTTGTGTTTTCATAAAAATAGTATAAATAAATATTGTTGGTCGCATGCATTTGAGTAAGGCTTTACAAACCTGGCTTGCACATTCCACTTGGATTAAGGAAGTTATCTGTTTATCTGAAGTGCAAAGGGAAAACTTCTAAAAGTATGTTAATTTTAAATAAGAATCCATTTATGAAAATGCTTATTCATGCAGTATCATTTTTCTCCATTGAAAGAGGATGAAAAAAGCCAGGAGCAGAATCTGGAGCTCCAGGATATATGGTGCAGTTTTTATTATTTGCTCACTAAGTCCATCCTTCATGAGAAAGATACAATCTTGAGTCCAACATTTAGTTTTTCTCTCAAAACCTGATCTTTTCTTTGAAAATGGCATAGAGCGCTCCTCTATGAGACTCTTAAATCTGCCTGTCTCTCCTGGCTTAGCTCTGTTCCACTGGATGAGTCAGTTTTTAATTGATGTGTTCTCTAAGGCATTGCTTGTACAATCTTTGCCCGTCCTTGTGCTCTTCAGGGAAATCACAAATTGCAGTGCAAATCCAACACAAAGCAGTCCCTTCAAACCCTTGGAAGAACCTGTCCCCAGAACTGCTCCGAGGTACTTGGGCAAAAAATATAACTGCTTTGACAACTTTAGTTCATTTGAATGTGCATAAAAACACACCGTTGTCTCTAATATCCATCATTCCATTTTGACTATGCACTTTGGGCTTTTGGCTGTTGGGTAGAAGTCAGAGAGAATGAGTGAAGGGGAAAATGTTAGCATTCCTGCCTCCCATTCCTCAAATGTCTAAGTTGAAGGCCCGCATGAGAAGATCCAGGTCACCAATATTTGCAGCCTGGAAGAGTTCAGGCTGGTCCATCATGGATAAAGCTATCCTCAAAGCCGCCCAGATGTTTCCGGACATCACCTGACGGGACTGCTGGCGACTCCGACTTTTCCTCTGAAGACTTAAGGCAGTCAGGAAGTTACTGGCCGCCTCTCTGGGGAAGCAATAATAAATACAATTCATTTGGTTGAAGCATGAAGAGCCATAATTAGTAGACATAGACACAGCAGCCCAGTTCAACAGCACATCCTGGTCTATATGTCACAAAATTTCTAGCATTATTTTTTGTCAGGTGGGTTTGGAGACTTTGCAAGCTTGCAGAAGCAGCAGCAACCAAGTGAAGTTGTGTGCAGCGTGATTTTTAAACTAATTTACCATGCACACAATTTCCCATTTGAAATTTGACAATATGATAGCCAGGCTTTCTTTGTGTTAGAGGGCATGGCATCAAATTTCTCTGTTAACACAGGCTTTCTTCTTCAGACTCTGTGTGCTCTCATATTAGAAGAGGCATCTTCTTCTGCTCAAAACAGATCAATTGAGTACTGCCTACTGCAATCAGAGACATCATTAGAATAAAGGATGATAAAAATCTGTAAAGATTACAAAAAATATCACAATAAAATGGAACGGTGCTGCAAATAAGAAAAGAAAGTAGTGCTGCAGAACACTGTTAATCTTGTGAATTCATGACCATCACAAGCATCCTGAGGAGAAAAAGGAATATAATCTCTCAAGGTATATTTATTTTACTAATCAGTGTGTTCTCACTGCTGATGTTTAGTTCTAATGTGACAGTTGCACATTAGCGTTCTGAAATGTGTAAAACATTTAAACATTAAATGTCACTCTGTTCAGTTCTGACACTGTCCTACAGCCTAATAAAGGAGATATAAACATCTCTTAAATTTTTTGCCAGATGAAAGTGAAATTAATATTATTGATTTAATATTCTGTTGATAAGTAGCCTACAAATTTGACTGATCATTTTTCTGATCTGTGCCCTATTAGGTGCAATTCCAGCAGTGTAAAAGCTACTTAGCAGCAGGATGCCTACATAAAAGAAAATTTATATATTTTGATGTTATTTATATATTTTATTATACATGCACAAAATGCAGATTCCAGTGACAATGCGATGCATACAGGTTGTATGCTGTAAGTTTAGAACTAGGCTTCATTTTGTGGATTTTTCGTAGGGGTGCATATATAAAATGTATTCTTTCAGCTGAGAATCTATATCACACATAAAGTACACTGTAAATAAAAGAAAATAGTAAAAAATGTGGTGCTTTTAGCAGATTTTAAACTAAAACTCTGAATATAACCTACTCTGGAACAGGTTAAGTGTTTGTGTGTTACCCAGTGATATAACCACTGAAAGAAGAGAGCTACTTTCATGACGCAGAAAACTCTAACCAAAAGTTCAACATAGCTCGCTAACCCATTAATCTTGCTTTATAGTACACACCTTAGGTCAGCCCTCAGGTCATGTATGTTGGTACTGAAATCAGCAATTGTGCCTGGATTGCTAGCTGCACTTGGCTTTCTGGCCTGTTGGCAGTGATGCAAAATTTCTCCTGTGACCCAACTCATTTTGCACAAAAAACATTTTACCAAAAACAAAAAAAAAATCTACAAAAAAACAACAAACTTCATGATTCTACTTTGCCCTGCGACCTCATCAATACAAGCAGAACAACTTCAAGTCTCATCTACCAAATTGTCTGATAACACCTGTGTGGATTGTTAACTGTTAGTTATAAATGTAAGAATTTCTTCTGTTCTATACCTCCAATTATTTTTTTTATGGTATTGGTATAAATCATGCATTGGATGGTGCCACTATAGAGGATGGTTGAATGTTTGAATAACAGTAAATTTCCCCTTTTAGCATTAAGTTGTGCTCTGTCAATGTCTGTCTCTATGCTGTTTGTTTAGCTGACATGCTATGTCTGTGCTATCCTGTGTTCACCTCAGTGACGGGACTGCTGTCTAGTGTAATTGGTTGGGCCTTGCTATATAGTGCAGTATCAGATTTTTGGTTATATACTGCTGCTTTGAAGCCTTATAAGCAGTTTTGCATTGGTATTAGTATATTAACATTTTGCCCTTGGTATGAGCATGTTGCCTTTCGATGTTGTCTGGCAGGTACATACTGATAGTGTCAGTCTATTCATTATGATAATTGTGAAGTATAAATACTTATGATTTTGTATCATGCCATGGGCTGAATTTATATGTGTGGATGGTATTCCACTCACCACATTAGATAAATAATTCATAAGAAGAGATCGTGAGCACCAAGTTACACATTGTGTGATTTAAATTAGAGCTGCAATGATAAATCCACTAGAAAAAATCATCAACCACATTTTCATTATTTTCAGCCAATATTCTCTGGCTGCAGGCTTCTCAGAGTTTATGTTTTTCTTTGTCATGCCATTTATTATAAGACATTATCAGATCCAAGCGTCTGATTGATTTCACATATTGCCTCTGTGCAAAATCTTGTGTTCACCTTTTTGACCTTTTCTTTAGGCGCTACACTAATTAATTCTTCTCCACTGCATCATACTGAAGGAATAGAAATGCTATCCCACTCTTCTGTAGCCCCAGGTCACTCACCTGTGTGCCCCCAGGTTAATACAGCTGATACCCAGGTTGTAGCGAGACCGGATAAACCCTGGCTGCAGCTCCAGGGCTCTTGTGTAAGCCTCCACCGCCTCCTCGCTTCGGTCTCCATTTGCCAGTGTGGCCCCGAGGCGGTTCCACAACAAGTAGTCCTGGATAGATGATGGGAAGTGGGTTCATTGAGGAATATGAAATGTCAGATGGTGAAGATTAAATTCACCATAGTGTGTGCTGTCAGATACTGTCTGCTGAGATAACCGACATACTCAAGAGTTGCATCCTGCCATTTAGTCTAAGGTAAAACTTATCAGGAGAACCACTTCAATTATTTTTAATTATTCAAGTCTTAAATGCTGTCAACCTTTGAAAGACCTGAAAAAGTAGTTAGCAGTGTCTTTAACAGAATTGTTGGATTAAATAGAGGTGGATAATCCAGGCTGCTATACATCACTTGCCTTGTATCTGCAGTTTTTTGTTTCTTTTTTAAAGTAGTTGTTTGAAATCCAAATAACATTAGAAACATTTTGGAGCATTACACAGAGCCCTGCTGAAAAGTAACTCAAGAAGGGTAATTTAAGGACAGCTGAGTTACATCACAAAAGATGTCCTTGCTGTTGTTTCCCACCTGCAGGTAGACAGGCACATACAGAGGTCATGGTCTGTTACAGGGATCCTTCATCTTTGGCTAAACCCAGCAGCAGGGGTATAATTATCTCCCTTTGTGTTCAGAGCTATTTTTCCAGCAAGGGAGTAGATATTACCAAGTCAAATGTGGGAGGTTGGATTTAACAGTGAGTAATATTCATGCCAGCCTGGGATGGTGCTGGGAGGCTGATTTGCATAAAGAAAATGGAAGGAAAGTTCGTAGTTGTATTTATGTGCATGTCCATTTTATTTGTTGCATGTCTGTGCATTCTAGGGGGGGAAATGTGTGAGTCTAGGATTATTTTTAGTTTTCCATGTAAATTAGAATGCGTGAATTACATCTTGCTCAACTGTTGTGTTGGATCACAAACAAGAGCATATGTGTGCCAGTCAGGAGTTCACAAGGCCAGATTTGGCAACTCGACAGTCCGCATATTGCTGTGACAGTTTGGTGTGCCTCACTGCATCTGTTTGCAGAATGTCTCCCTTGATATTTGTGGCTCATTCTTGCTATGCTTCAGAGCTTCATGTCTGCTGTATGTGTTAGGCAGTCTGGCTTTAACAGTATCAGTATGTACAGTATCATAGAAGCACAACATATATCTACATGTTTTAGCTTTTTTACTCTTTGTAAACATCATTAATCTGTAGATTTGAAAAACATAATTCATGTCCTATCATATTATATCCTGACGTATTATAACCCCAGTTCCAAAAAGGTTGGGATGTTGTGTAAAATATAAATAAAAACAAAATGCAATGATCTGTAAATCTCATAAACCAATATTTTATTCACAAAAGAACATAAAAACATATTAAATGTTGAAAGTGAGATATTTTACCATTTCATGAAAAAAATGGCTTATCTGGAATTTGATGACAGTAACATGACTCAAAAAGCTGGGACAAAGCTGGAAAAATTTGTAGTACTAAAGAGAAACAGTTGGAGGAACATGCTGTAACTAATTAAACTAACTGGAAACAGGTCAGTAATGTGACTGGGTATAAAAAGAGCACCTTAGGGATGCAGAGTCTCTTATAAATGAAGATGGGCAGAAGTTCAACTGGGAGTAACTGCTTCTATGAATTGTGGAGCAGTTTGGAATAATTTTTCTCAATATAAAATTGCAAAGACTTTGAATATTCCGTCATCTACAGTATATAATACTGTCAAAAGTTTTCAAAAATCTGGAGGCATCTCTGTGTGCAAATGACACAGCTAAAAAACAATTTTGGATGCTGGTGAGCTTCAGAACTGCATTACAAACAGGCACGATTCTGTCCTGGAAATAACTGCATGGGCTCAGGAATACTTCCAGAAACCATTGTCTGTGAACACAGTTCACTGTGCCATCCACAAATGCAGATTAAAGCTCTATCATGCAAAGAAGCAGCTATATGTGAACATGATCCAGAGAGGCCACTGTCTTCTCTGGGTCACAGCTCATTTAAAATGGACTGAGGCAAAGTGAAAACGGTTCTATGATCAGATGAATCAAAATTTGATTTTTTTAAAAAAAATACTTAATCAGTACTTAAGCATAAAGGGGAAATCTGGCTTGTTATCAGCACTCAGTTCAAAAGCCTGCATCTCTGATGGTATGGGAGTGCTCTAGTGCCTATGGTACTGGCAACTTGCACGTCTGGCAAGGCACCATTAATGCTGAACGGTATATACAGGTTTTAGAACAACATATGCTCCCCTCCAGACAGTGTTTTTTTCAGGGAAGGCCTAACATATTTCAGCAAGATAATGCTAAACCACATACTGCAGCTATTACAACAGCATGGCTTTATATTCAAAGAGTCTCAGTACCTAACTGGCCTGCCTGCAGTCCAGAACATTTTTCTAAGATCTTTTGTGAATAAAATATTAGCTTATGAGATTTGCAAATCATTGCATTGTATTTTCATTTATATTTTACAAAGCATTCTAGCCTAATTGGGACTGGGCCCATGTCATTGCTTATTCAAAAAAGAAGCCAAAAAGGAGAAGCCAAGTATGAAAAAATAAGTACACCCCATGATTCAATTGCTTGTTGGACCACTTTATCAGCAATAACTTGAAGTAACTGTTTTCTGTATGACTTTATCAGTCTCTCACATTGTTGTGGGGGGAATTTTGGCTTGCTCTTCTTTACACTGTTGCTCAGTTCATTAAAGTTTGTGGGCATTTTTTAAAAAAGTCACAACTCTCTTAAGTTCCCTCTACAACATTTCAGTCAGGTTGAGGTCTGGGCTTTGACTGGGCCATTGCAACACTTTGATTCTTTTTTCTGTTCATCCATTCCACTTTAGATTTGCTGGAGTGCTTTGGATCATTGTTCTGTTACATGACCCACTTTGCTCCTTTGGGGAGAAATAAAGTTAACTGATTTGATTTTGGGCCAAGCTTAAGATGTTGGATAGATAGCCTCAAATTTCACTGTAGAATACTTTGTTTTGTACTCGACTTAATGACTGCAAAGTGTCGGGTCCTGTGACTGTAAAACAAGCCCGAATCATCATCCTTCCATCATCATGCTTGACAGTTAATATGAGGTGTTTTTGCTGATATGCTGTGTGTGGTTTTCACTAAATGTGGCACTGTACATTATGATCAAATGTCTCCATTTTGGTCTCATATGCCCAAAGGACATTTTTTCAGAAGCCTCGTGGTTCGTTCAGGTGCAGCTTTGCAAACTTAAAGCGTGCTGCCATGTTCTTTTTTGAGAGAACAGGCTTTCTCTTGGCAAAACATCCAACCAAGCTGTACTTGTTCAGTCTTTTTTTAATTGAACTGTCATGAACTTTAACACTTGACATGCTAACTCTGAGGCCTGTAGAGATATCACATTTTTAAACAATTTCTCTAAACATTACACTGTCTGACCTTGGGATGAATTTGCTGGGACAGCCACTTCTGGGGAGATTGGCAGCTATTGTTAATGCTTTCCACTTGTGAATAATCTTCTCACTGCAGAATGATGGACTTCAGATTGTTTGGAAATGGCCTTATTATCCTTTCCATATTGATGGGCAGCAACAATTGCTTCTCTAAGACCATTGCAGATGTCTTTTCTCCTTGGCATTGTGTTAATACACACCTGAATGCTGCATACCAGCAAACTGCCAAAACTTCAGCTTTTATGGAGGTTCTTACACTTGCTGATGATCAATTAATCAAGTTCATTTGATTAGCAGCACCTGGCTACTAATAAATAATGGCACAGAGTGCTAGGTCATTAGCTGTTTTCATCTGAGGTTTCATTTACCTAATTTTTAGTTCTACTAAGAACCAGATGGATTTTTAATGTGCTATTTAATGCCTTAGGGTTTAAAGAGGGTGTATTTTCTTTTTCACATGACTATATCTTCTTCTTCTTTCGGCTGCTCCCGTTAGGGGTCGCCACAGCGGATCATCTGCCTCCATCTCATCCTATCCCTTGCATCCTCTTCCCTCACACCAACCCTCTGCCTGGCATACACTGTGTATAAACACATGCAGAATAAACTCAATACACTTTA
>VUQH01088676.1:67870-78337 GCA_015106775.1 Etroplus canarensis | reverse complement strand
ATCTCTGTCCAGAAAAGCACAGTCCTAGGACCAGCTAAAATACTGCGCAGGACCTTCAAGCTCCCAGGCCTCTGGTAGAGGACCCGAGCTTGAAGGATAGACCGCCCGCAGGGGCGAGAGGGGAATTTTTTTTTAAATATATATATCCGTAATGTTGTATATATCTCAAGATCAGAATACTTCTTTATCTTAAATTCTTATGTCACAACACTCTGTTAAATATACATAAATATGAATACTAGAAATAAGTAAATAGAAATAGGAATATGTATATAATAATATATATGAATATATATCTATAAACATATTAACCCAATATACAGTGTGATAGAATTAGGACAGCTGCAAAGTTATATATACAGAATGAGTATGAGTATATAGATATGTGAATGTTATATATATAACGTGTGTGTGTGTACAGTATTGGATGAAATTGCCCATAGGATAAAGTGTCACAGGGAGGAGTTGTAAAGTTTGATGGCCACAGGTAGGAATGATTTCCTGTGGCATTCTGTGGTGCATCTTGGTTGAATGAGTCTGTTGCTGAATGTGCTAATCAAATGCATGCAACGATGGAAAAACAGTGTGTCTATATGGGCTTGTTCGATTACATATCACGTTAAATCAGATTTTTAAGAGTAAGAAATCTAGTACTGTAGTCATTGTAGTCACTTAAGGAGACACTTCTGCAGTAGCCTGGGGATTGTCATAAGATAATTCAACTGAAGAAAAATTTACCTTTGGCTGCTCCCTTGTATTCTCCACCAAGGGGTCGCCACAACAGATTAATCCTCACTGGTAACTTTGTACAGGTTTTATGCCGAATGCCCTTCCTGACACAACCCTCCTTGGTGAGAGGGGCTTGTGTCCTCACCTGGAATCAAACCAGGGACCTTTCACTTGTTAGAAAAATATGGAAACCTGTACACTACAGGGACACTGTAATATAAGCTCAACTAATGTCTAAAAAAATTAAGAATAGGTTGGACCTTAATACAATTAGGCAGAAGCTTTAACCTTTAGATATAAGTCATAGATAATCAGAAGAAATAGCCAACTGGAAGTATGGAGCAGTGTGGATAAAGGGATCGACACAGCAAATTAATCCACATTGGTGATTTGGCAGAGGTGTTAAGTTGGATGCCCTTCCGGATGCATCCCTTCATGGTGAGAGGGGCTTGTGTCCCCACCTGGAATTGAACCGGGGAGCTTTTGCTTGTAAGGTAAATCTGTAAACCACCACACTTTAAATATACAGCTAATATACACTCTCTACCACATCATTAGGTACACCTGTTCAACTGTTTCTTAATGCAAATGTCTCACCAGTCTGTCATATGGCAGCACCCCAATGTATTTAGGCATGTTGACATGATGACCTGCTGACGTTCAAACTGAGCGTCAAAATGGGGGAAAAGGATGATTTACGTGACATGATTGTTGGTGCCAGATGGGCCGGTCAGAGTGTTTTTACAGAGATTTGCAGAGAATGGACTAAAAAAAGAGAAAATAATGAGCGGCAGTTTTTCTGAGTGAAAATGCTTTGTAGATGCGAGAGATCAGAGGAGAATGGCCAGGCTGCTTCAAGCTGATGAAGCTGCAATGGTAACTCAAACGACCACTGTTACAACCAAGGTATGCAGAAAAGCATCTCTGAACGCACAACACACTGAACCTTGAAGGAGATGGGCTATAGAAGACCACACTGGTGCCGCACCAGCCTGGTACTACCAAGGTGTTTCTAATGAAGAGGCCGGTGAGTGTGAGTAAAATACTTAGTTAAATATAAGTTGTTAGTTAACATTGAAAGCTGCTAGATAAAAGTGCTAAGGTAAGAAAATTGCTAGCTGAAAGTGTGGCTAGACAAAGATTTTAGGTAATAGTTAAATTAATGGCAAAACAGTTGGCTAGCAATTGAAATCGTTAGCCAAGATTATAGATTAACAGCTAAAATACATAAAAGTGTAGATAGAAACTCAAAAATTGTAGTTGATTTAACAGTTTTAACTTATTAGCTAACGGTAGTGAAAACAAACACAATTCTTGGCTAAAAATAATGGATGTAATTATGCTCTGAGCATCACAAAGGGATGCTATTTAAATGAAAGGATGGATGGTTAAAGCAGTAAGCCATATTTACCAGCAGATGGCTATGATATTGATAACCATAATAGTCTACTCGGTACTCAGAGAGTAGTTTAGAAATGAATGTAAATTAACACATTGAGTGTAAGAGGTGCTGATGAAGGGATTCAGACAGAGAGATGGTTAGAAACCGCTGGTTTAGCTGATTATCGGTCACGTGTACCTATAAACCACACGTCTTTACCATTATGGAAGGCATGCAGTTATAATACCATGATGATGGTATGGTAATGGCATAATGCCATGGTATTGCAAGCATGGAACATTATAAAAGCTCCCCTGGGTGGGCTGATTAGACATTCCAGTGTCTGAATTTGTCAGCTGAGGGTCAGCTAATGAAAATACATAATTTATGGACTGGTTTGAGATTTTTTTTTTTTTACCCCTCATGCCTGCATGCAGTTGACCCCCTAAAAACCTCAAAGAAAAATAGTTTGTCAGTTGTTTCCAAGTAGATCTGATTAAAAGTGAAGGTGACATCAGTACGCAGTGGGCCAGTATTTCCTGTAGATCAGTAAGACCTATGTCTTCTCCCATTCACACTGACCGTTGCACAGCTTACAGCACTTAAGCTGGCTTCACTGGCCATTCGCTGTACTTAAAAGAATAACTACACTGTAAACAGGCTCCTCCAAGTGCTTGTGGTCAGCTTGCTGCCAAAGATAATAAACAACAGCAGCTGATTATCCAAGAATTAATTGCGTTTTACATCCATTAAACAAAAGCTTTGGAATCGCTGTCAGAGGTACTTGGCTTTAACACCCATCTCACTGAAATGACTCTTCCATCCACACTTTATGTAATCAGTTACAGTCTGTGTGAGTGTCTCCCCTTTGTTCATGGTCATCCAGAAGGAATTCTTTAGTTCAATCACATGACACACTTTCTCTGACTGGCTGCGGTCACGGCCGTTGATTCGCTGACAGACGTATTTTCATGCCTCATATCAGCTCACACACTTGCCATGTAAAGAAGTTCTCCTCTCCCACTGCATGACCTTTGATTTCAAGACAGACCGTATCCTTCCTTAAAAGCTATTTATCTATTCTCTGCACCTATCCTCCTTTTGTTGGAGATTCTGCTTGATTCGTTTCGCTTTTTAAAAAAAGCACTCGCATTTTCCCCCCTGTTTTATGAGAAGGGTGGGGGGGGTTTTGTGAATTAATTTGACACCTCATAAGTCCACATTTTTTGTTGCAGTTCTGGAAAAACGGAGCAAAAATGCAGAAATGCACGCTGTTCCCCAGTTGACTGTCATGAACCGCAGGTTGTGGGAGAATTCCCTGGTTATGTTCTCTTAGCATTACCTATGCTGCTGGCGCCCCTGTTGTACACCTTTGCTTGTTAGCATGTGTCAATCAAAAGCCTTGCTCTAGGGAGGGCAAAGTGGAGAGCTGAAACAGTTATCTGTCTCCCACACAGCTCCCAAAAAAGACAGAGCAGGGGGAGAGGAAGATGGAGGGGGTGAATACAGTAGGTACTAGAGGACTAGTATAGGGGACTATACACCCTTGCAACACTGAGTGAAGGTATGGGTAAGTGCCTATGCTGACCTCGGCCTGCTCCTGCTGCCCCTCTTTCATCCTCTTCATTAAAGGTACATTCCACCATATTACCCTGCTGTCCCTCTGTCCTTCACCTGCTGCCATTCATTTCAATTCAGCCCTCATTAAGGCATCACAGTCTCAGAATTGAGTGTAGTTGGAGCGGTCCGAGCGGAGCTTCTCATTTAATTATACAGTTCATTAGAAAGCTGGCCTGTAGCCCCCCTCCCTCCCAGGTCTGAGACAGACCAAGGGAATAACTGGTGGTTAATGTGCAGTTTAAATGGCCTGAATATGGAGATTGGTTGGGTTATGGATTACTGTTAACCGTTAGCCTGCCCTTCACCTACTTCATTCGCTTTTATGTCAGCTGTGTAGCCTTTTGATACAGTATCACTCAAGTTGGAGTGTGCTCTTTCAGCCAGCATGTTTGTTTGATATTGCTCATGAACTGTGAAATTGAATTTCCACAGTTGGGCTGATATTGGAAATAATTTCATATCCTGTGCAATATTCTTGCTCGGTTTCACCTTGTGCCGTGTTTAAGACATCCATTTTTACTTAATGCGTCTTTTTTGTTCCTTCTTTTCGTCTTTTGCAAAGTCAATTCTGCAGCGCCGTTAATTTAGACCATATTTACCCTAAAAGCAATGTTGGCTTTGCCGGCTGCCTCTCTGTTCGCCCACACACCACAGCCAAGCCACCAACCACCATCTTTTACTCCAACTGTCACCATGGTAACGGGGCCGCCGCTCCTGGCACAGCAGCCCCCTTTTCAGTGCTGATGACATCGTTGTAGCAACAATGAAAGGTTTGTACATCCCATTATGAAGAAAAACAGGATTTCTCTTTTTTTTGGGGGCAGGGTCACTGAGCACCTGAAACCTCACATAGTGTGAAATCCTTTATCAAAGATAGGTTTTTTATTCTTTGTAACAACACTGGTACACAGTCAGATAGAGGAAGCTGGCAGCACAAAGCTTAAATACAAACCTCTACTCAGTAAGCTTCTTTCTCTTCTTTTTTTTTTTTTGTTTGGGGTGTTTCTGAGATATTTTTCATCTGAAGGCCCCATTCAGTGAGTATTATTTTGGTTTGTAGGTTTGTTTCCTGTGAGTTTACAAGCCCTTCCCACCATGGAGGGTTGCGTCAGGAAGGGAATCCAGCGTAAAACCTATGCCAAATTACCGATGCAGATTAATCTGCTGCAGCAACCCTTCAGGGAAAATACAAGGGAGGAGCAGAAGTGCATTTCCCTGTGAGCTTACACTAACACAGGTGTTCTGCGTCCATGAGTCTGCTGGGGTCTGCTTGGGACTAAGTGATGTAAATTTTGTCAACAGAGAGTAAATGCAAGGCTCTGAGTGGATGACAGAGCACCTGCCAATTTTGTGTAACCACACAGACTCTTCCACTGAGACTTTACATTACAGTGCATAAACTACACATGCACCCTTTCAGGCAGACTACGAAGAAGTATAACAGTAATGACTTATCAGCTATCGTGCCTCCTGTATAATCACCAGTACATTGTGAGCCCAAGGGCTGAAAAATAATGCCAAAGTAGAAATGCAGTTCCTCACATGGCAAATGAACTGGTGCTCACATAGCACTTTTTAGTATAAGCCTCATTCACCCATTCAGCCACAGTCATACAGCACTTTATTCTATGCCTTTAGTGCACACACTATCACACACTATCTGATGGATGCATTATGAGGAATTTGGGGTTCAGTATCTTGCCCAAGATCAATTTGGCACATTGAGTGAGGAGCTTGGAATCAACCTTCCAACTGGTGGACAACCCACTTTACCTTCTCAGCCACAACCACTACTTGAGGTTGGCTCCAAAAGGGTACCAATCCCCATAGACTACCTTGTTAAAATGGCCCACTGTACAGCATTAAAAGCATATAAATATTTGTAACCTGGTACAAACAAAAACATTTTGGCCACTGTGGACGGTTTTCCCTTCATAGAAACTCTGAGGGATTTTTTTTATATATATAATCCATTCACCTGGATAATTAAGTGGGTGGCCACACTGCTTGAAACACTGAAAGGTGTTCCAGTCAAAGTCTGCTAGGCCTCATGCACTGCTTCAAGTTAGTAAATTGGCCATCTTCATTGTATGTGTGCTACTGAAGGACTTATAATGGATTATCTATTATGGCTTACGGACCATCGAAGTTTGTGCTTCAGTTTTGGTGAGTTAAATTCTAGTATTTTATGAGTCCTTTCCCAGCAAACATTGATCACATGTCACCTGGAGGTTTGTTGTCAATGTTGTGGTTGAAAAATAGTTCCAAAATGAGAGTTGAACTGATGTTGCAGTGTTACCTACATGTGGGAGGGACATAGTTTTTAAACGTTGCCTCCATGTTTTTGTTAGACTTTCTAGCAAGAGAAAGTTAGTGTTCAAGAATTGCTTCTCTTTATCGATTAGAATAAAGTCAAATAAAGAAAATACTGCTGACAGAAAGAATGAAAATGAGGGGTAGCACACACCACAAAGGTGTCTCAAACTCACAACCTCCATTGCCCTCTCTGAAACTGCTGAGCTATTTCTTCACTCATATTATGTGGTAGCCTCTCTAGACTTATAATGCTGATGCCAGGCACAACGGGCTAATGATTCTAGCAGTCTGCTGCATTAAGTTTACCATGTAACAAATATGATGGAATTTAGACGTGCATAACCTTGAACTGCTTATTTGATTAAAAAGACAGGCTGCTGTAAGGGTAGTCTGAAGAGAAGACATTATGTGAAAGTGTGTTCACAGTCATGCACTAACCAGATTAGTCATCCAGATTAGTCATCATTGTTTAAAAATACAAAGGATTAATTTAATGTTTACTGTGATCTACTTTTCTGACTCTGTAAGAGCCAGTCTGAGACTGATCTTTTTTCTACTTCAAAACTATGTCAGCATGCAACTGTCTGCAGCTCAGTGTTTGATGTTGTACTGAGACCAGTTTTGACCCAGTAGGCGACAATGTGGTTTCGACCATGTTTGCTGCGTTACTTAACACTAATTATCCAATATGTGTGTCTCTCAATACATCCATATAGTTTATTACACATCAGCTGATAAATTAGTACTGACCCGCTTGTCCAAATATGGTGACTTCTGGCTTAAAAAAAAGAAAAACAGTAAACAGTAAACAGTAAACCACTGCAGCTCAGCAGTTGGCATGGACACACACAAGCAAACACAACAGGAATCTGTTCAAGTGCAGCTTGTGGCTCCAAATCAGAATCCTACCTATTTAAGTATGCTTTTGTATTTATAAACAGTGTTGTATCATATAGTTGAAACACTATCAGGTTTTATGTTGTAAACGGATGAGGTGCAGTGTGCAGGAAGAGAAGCACTCATTGGTCAATATGTGAGGAAATATAACGTGGCAGTGGCCAAAACGCTAACACTGAGGCTTCAAAATGTCCAAAAGTTCAAAACCAATAGCTACAATTGCTACGTCAATCTTTTGTACTTCCTATGCTTAAGATGCCCAAGTTAACAGGAGTTAGCTTTAGCTAATTTCCCCTTCATACTAATCCATTTTCTTAAAGATTAAAGTTTGCACTGTTAGGGATGTGGCTGCTTTCAGAATCTGAATCATCAGAATCAGAATACTTTATTAATCCCAGGGGGGAAATCGCACTCAAAGCTTGACTGCTAGCTGTCTGCTGGGCTTCACCTCTGCTGAACTGGATCTCTCAGCTGTGTTGATGTCAAGCCAGAAAACATGGCTTGCTTCCAAGATGTCTGGGTTCCACTTTTGGTGAGTAAAAATCTAGTATTTGTACCAAGCCAGCTAGTGTTAACTGGTAGCACAGCACTCCCCCCTCTTATCCAAATATGGTCTAAGAATAGCTTTATCCATCTTTTATATACAGTTTATGGCTCAAGCCTAAATGGAACAGAAATGTTTTACTCCCAGGACAAGAAGGCCGCATTGTTTATTTGCTCCCTTGGCTAAGGAGCCTTAGAATTGTTGGACCCTCTCACACTAAACCTTCTGGAATTTTCTCTTTATTCATCTCTCCCAGCCCTCTCAACTTTCCTATCGCTCCAATGATGAAAAACACCAAACAGCACTGTGCACTCTGGTGTTAACTCAGGGCTAGCAGTGTGGTTCACTGGGTTGTGATGTGGCCAACAACAGCTGAAGTCCGTGACCCCTGGACCCCATCCATCAGGCTTTCATCACCAGCCCTGGCCTCTGACACACACAAAACTTCAGCCAGGGAATGGAAGCATGCAACTGGGAAATGCATCAATGTCAGAGAGACACTGGGAACCAAATAAAATTATATATATTCACTTTGTCCAGCACTTGTCATGCACACAAGTTAACATACACCAGTGCGGTATTGTTTGTGAATATAAAGTTATAAACGTTTCCAGAAGTACTGAGTAAAGTAGCCAAACTGGTTTTATATGTGCATCCAGACTGAGCTCTGTTATACACACACTCCTTGTATATTAACTTCTTCTAATACATTGTGTGCTTCCGCTGCTGTCTCGCATACACACCTGCTCTCTGCTCCGGCGCACACAAACTGTCTTTACAAACACATAGAACATCCATATCACTTTGCCCTCACACACATGTTACCAATATGTGTGTAGCAGAGGCTCAGCTGACTGCCTGGCAGTCACTGTGAAATTGGCGCCCTTCTCATGCAGATGCCAGGTGTTTTGCTTGGCAGTCAGGGGTGATGGGGGTGAGTTTGTGTCAGGAGTGTTGGGTTGCTCTGAACTGCAGGGAAAAGATGGGAGTAATATGTTATGGGTCCCTGTTAGTCCAAGCGCTTGGCTAAGATGGATCACTGCCAAGCCCAAGAGGAATTAAAGACTGCTTAGTTTCTGTAGGAGCTTGAAAACGTATATTAAATTATGAGGCAACATTATTTTTCAATTAACCTTGTTTTCTTGACTGACGTGCATGTGGATGCCAAACATAATATCACAGGCAAACTACTTTAGTCAATTTTTGGCTCTAAGTAACATTAATCTCCTGCACTGACATATTTTCTTTTTTTTGTTGTGCTGAAGGAGTGAGTTGTCACCCTATACCATTAGCAGCCCTGCCAAAAATCCTCCTATGCTGCACAAATATAAGGAATGATTTGGAGAAATGCATTTTGACAGTGTTGTATTAAGATATCCTTATTGTCCTGCTCCATCAAGAGGTTGAATCTAAAGATTTCCTGCAGTGGTCTTACCTGAATCTGGGGGGGGGGGGTTGTGTTTTTTTAGTGGCATGAATAAATAGATAACACTGTCATGTCTTAAATTAAGTATGAGGCTACAAAAAACAGCCAGTAAGCTTAACTTAGCACAAAGACTGAAACAGGGGACAAACTGATATCTTTTTAAATGCAACTGTCTAAAGTTGGACTGGGAGAGACCATCATAGCCAATAAAACAGGAAAGTAGAAAGTTTGATGGTTTTTCAATGATAATAATAAAATTTGGGGGATTTTACATTTAGCCTTTAACCCAATGAAAACTACAGGAAATAGCAAGTAAAAGTGAAAAGTGAAGTGGAACATTGGGTGTTTATGCTTCCTCCACCTAATACACCTTCTAATGTGGACTTTTTTAGCTTTTTTTCTTTATGATGAGAAACATTACAGGTCATTAGGCTTAAAACTTGAGCTAACAGATGTCACCATGAAAAAGTTGATTTGTAACATAGGGACAATTATTAATTCAAATAACTCATAAATGAACTCATGAGACATCCATCCATTTTCTTCTACGTATCGAGTTTAAAATCACAGGAGGCCTGGAGTCTACCCCAGCTGTGGGGCAAGAGGCAGGGTACACCCTTGACAGGTCACCAGTCTGATGCAGGGCTAACACAGAGAGGTGGTCAATCATTTATGCTCACATTCATACCTACAGCCAGTTTAGAATAGCTAATTAACCAAACGCAGATGTCTTTGGGAGGAAGCAGGAATACCTGGAGAGAAACCACACAGGCACAGTGAAAATGTACAAACTCCATGCAGAAAGGCCCCAGGTGGACTCAAACCCAGGACTTTCTTGTTGTGAGGCAGCAGTGCTAACCACACCGCTGTGCCACACAAGACATTATCACTCTAAATATAAGCAAATTTATATTTTCTAGAACAGAAATATGACCCTGGTTGAAAGTGGGTTCAAAATTCTTGTTATTGTTGCCATGAGAGTCTGAGTTTTTCTTTCTTTTACTGAGGTGATTTCATATATTTCTTTTTATCTCTTCTTAAATCAAAAGTTACTGTCATTTTTCCTCATGTTTTGGGAATTAAATGTTCTATAAATCAGGCCCTGTATGAAATATGAATAAATCCTTTTGTTAAAAAGCTTCAGGATCTTCTTCTTTCAGCTCCTACCTTTAGGGGTCGCCACAGCAGAACATCTACCTCCATCTCACACATCTTGCACCCTCTTCTCACACACCAACCCTGTTTATGTCCTTCTTCACTACATCTGTGAACCTTTTCTGTAGTCTTCCTCTTTTACTCCTGCCTGGAAGTGCCGTCTTCAACACCCTTTGCCTAATATATCTACTGTCCCTCTTTAGCACATGTCCAAACATCCCAGCCTTACCTCTCTTACTTTACCTGAGCTGGCTGTCTGATGGACTTATTTCTAATTCTGTCCATTCTGGTCACTCCCAGTGAAAATCTCAACATTTTCAATTCTGCCACCTCTAGCTCCGCCTCCTGTCTTTTTGTCAGTGCCACCGTCTCCAAACCATACATCATAGCAGAATTGAA
>VUQH01088676.1:49378-67850 GCA_015106775.1 Etroplus canarensis | reverse complement strand
ATATATCCACTATCCCTCCTCTGAACATGTCCAAACCATCTCAACCTTGCCTCTCTGACTTTATCTCCCAACTTCTCAACATGAGCTGTTACTCTGATGTATTTCTAATTCTGTCCATCCTGGTCACTCCCAGTGAAAATCTCAACATCTTCAATTCTGCCACCTCTAGCTCCGCCTCCTGTCTTTTTGTCAGTGCCACCGTCTCCAAACCATACATCATAGCAGGTCTCACTACTGTCTTATAAACCTTCCCCTTCACTTTTGCTGCTATCCTTCTGTCACAAAGCACCCCTGACACTCATCTCTACCCACTCCAGCCTGCCAACACTCTCTTCTTTACCTCTCTAGTGCCCCGTTCATTGCTTTAGATGGTTGACCACGAGTATTTAAATTCATAAATGAGCTTTTATCTTATACGCACTAATTGACATCATAGACCAATATACAAAGTGCAGGAAACAAACACCTAAATGTGTATACTGGGTATTTTTTTCCCCACTAATCTAAATTAAGACTGATTAAACAAAGCAAAATAGCACAAAATCTTAAAATTTACCATTGTGAAAAATGTTGTTTTGAGAATGCTTAAAAGGGTTCTATTAAAGGACTTGTTGACCGTTGTTGTGTTCAGACACCTTGGTGAACTGAGGCAGCCTCCCTGCTTTACATCCATGTCTCCCTCATTTGCTGTTATCTCTGTACTTGAGCTCAACTCAAGCCCTGTTGATGTTACCTAAAGTATTCTTTCAGACTTCACAAACCCCTCCAGAGCAGCAAAGGACATCTACAGCCAGCTAATCTGCCCTGCTCTGACTGCTAAACTGACTTTGATGCAAGAAGTAGTGTCTTTTTAATATTCTCCATCTTCATAGGATGCATTTGAGGTGTTTGTATGTTTCACAGAAGATTTGCTTCTGTTCTATTCTCCATTACATCGACTCTTTATAGAGGACATATAAGTCATGGAACCCTGTTTCCATTTGCACTCTGAAGGCACTACATGCATACCAATATTCAATGAAAATCACTTAATTTTCCACCAAGCAGTCTGATTTCTCAAATCACGTGTCAGTCCCTACAGGGGTAAGAAACAGGCAGGTCATTTGATTTCCGGCCTCATCTTCATTTTGCAGAGATGGTCATTCCAGCATGGATTAGATAAGGGTGAAGACAAAGTGGAGCCTCATTGGAAAGTCACTGTAGCAGCCAGCAGTGTAATCCATCCACGCATTCCTTCCAGAGAATGCCAAACAGCTCGCTGAAAATGAGCTGCCGACCTGACTCCATTAGATCTCTGCTCTGTCTCTCTACTTTCTATCTTTCAAAAACACACACCTCGCCCTGCAGAGTGACACACATGCACGCTCTCTCTGTGCCTGCCACCAGCTTCATTAGCACTAAGAAATGTCCTGCTCATTAAGGCGAGGCAATTAGTGGCTAATTGAGAAGCTTTTTGCTGTGAAGACAAACTTGCTTCCTCTTCTTGTTCCTCTGTGTGTGTGTGTGTGTGTGTGTGTGTGTGTGTGTGTGTGTGTGTGTGTGTGTGTGTGTGTGTGTGTGTGTGTGTGTGTGTGCGCGCGCGCACGAGCACGAGCATATCAGCCTGCAAACATAATCATCCTCAGTTCATGAATCTGAAACTAGCTTGGCTTTACGTTCCTCAATCTGCCACTCACAAGTTTCTTCCTTCATGATGCAGAAACAATTCAGGTTGATGAGAAAAATCTCACTTTAATCTTCAGATTATCAGGTAGATCCTAAATTTCTTTGATTTTGTATTTATATTGAGGGTAAACAGAACTAGTTTTGAGTAAATATATAAAAAATTGTGATTGTCAATTTGATTTTATTTTGTCTTTGGTCAACCCCTTGAACTGTATACAGGGTGCCTACATGCATTAGCAAATTAAATGTAAGACTGTAAGTGTAAGTCCTTTTAAGGTCATAGTGTGAGGATATAGGGCTGGGTATACTGGGGACTAGAGCTAACGCCTGCTCAGAGGTGCCATTCCTTTTTAAAAGCAGTTTAAACAGAACGTAAGAACAAACTTTCAATAGAAATCCATTAACACTCAATAGTCATTTTTAACTATTATCTGAATGAGAGTGAGACAAATGTAATGATGAAGATGCAAGAAATAGAGGATAGGGAAGGTGGATGAGTTCAAATACCTGGGGTCAGCTATCCAAAGTGCCCAAGAGAGGTGGAGAAGAGACTGCAGGCAGGGTGGAGTGGGTGGAGACAAGTGTCAGGGTGATTTGTGACAGAAGGATAGCAGCAAGAGTGAAAGTGAAGGTTTACAAGAAGGTATGAGACCTGCTTTGATGTAGGATTTGGATAGTGCATTGACAAAAAAGACAGAATATGGAGCTAGAGATAGAAGAATTAAAAATGCTGAGATTTTCACTGGGAGTGATCAGGATGGACAAGAATTGAGGGAGCAGCCAGAAGGAGAAAAATAAGATCAATTCAAAATGAACAATGAGGATAGTATTTGGTTGAGTTTAATAACATTGTCCAAGTGTGTTTATCAATGTACAAAGAAAACAAATATATATATAGTTTTATTAAATATTGTAGACCACATGACCCTCCACTTCTTCTTTCAGCTGCGCCCTTTAGTGAGTGCCACAGCTAATCATCTGTCTTCATCTCACCCTGTGCCTTGCATCCTCTTCTATTACTTCAACCCTCTGCATGTCTTCCTTCACTACATCCATGAACCTACTCATTTCTAATCCTGTCCATTTTGGTCGCTCCTAATGTCAATCTCACCCAGCTCTCTCCCTTTACCAGTGAAAGTCCCTAAATTTAAAGTACCCTACTTTCACTTCCACATTCCTACCGTTTCCTTCTCTCTCTCTCTGCTTCCTAACACACCTTTCCCCTCTCCTCCTCTTTTGTCTTCAGCCAACAGTAGCCTGTACTGTACTCCCATCACCAAGTCACATAGCCCATCAGGCCTAAATTGACCTCCTGTTAGGTTTAAGCTTTCGAAAGTATCTGTATTTTTAAGATGTCTTTTTTTCAAGTTAGCTTATGTATCTGATCAACCTATTGTTGCTGTTAAGCCTTTTTAAACATACACAAACACCCTGAAAGGGTCTGTCAAGCAAGCCAATGCAGCTGCATTGTATGATCTAAATGTGTAAGGAGGATAAAATGGCAGCATTGTGTGCTCAAAATTTTTGCAGTGACATAACTAAACACATTTTAGACCAATCCAAACTGAATTCGAGTCTATTTTATTGTGAAATGTTAATGCAAGATATTTTAACAGTTTATAAGGAAATCTAGCTACCCTGTGTTTATGCGTGTACCTCCTGTAGGGATGGCTTTGTGAGCTGCTGCGCTGGAAAGAGGATCCCAGTCCAGAGAACCGGACCCTGTGGGAGAATCTGTGCATGATTCGCCGGTTCCTCAGCCTATCCCAGAGTGAACGAGATGCCATCTACGAACAGGAGAGCAGCAACATGACTGCACAGCAGCACTGCATTGACAGGTTCACACTGCTCAGCAATGACAGTACATTGGTAAGGCTGCCAAAATAATAAACAAACATCATTACACACAGACAGATTCTCTGAAACATCTATCTTCAGTAGGTCTTGCATCAACTGTAAAGAGGTTTTGTTAAAAAACTACAGAAATGGCAACAAAACAAAACAGGTATACTGACTTTTATTTCTTAATTTAAAAATGTATGTCTAAAAACTTACCACAAATCTGAAAGTAAATACATCACTTTGAATGCCAATAGATCTCTAGGGTGTGCAATGGAAAAGCAGCAGAGTAATGACAGCTAAATGCCAAAGATGTCAAAAAAAAAAGATGATTACCACATTAAGCAATGATCCGTGAGGCTGATTAGTTATTTTTTTCCCTTCCATTGCTTGTGCATGGATTGATGGTTTGATTATACCACAAACTAAACGATAACATGTAAGAAATGGTTGTGTACCCCTTCATTTGTGAATCCACAGTATGTTGCCTAGCATATGGTTGCATTGCTAAACAAGAAAAGTCAACTTCACATGGGCAAGTTTATTTCATGATTAGTACCTGTGGACATTAGTTCTAGGTGGCTGCATTGCAGACCGCCTCACATGTGACCACCCAGGAGATTAGACTCCGACAGTTTTCACTACCTTTGGTTTCTTACCAGTGTCCTGTAGTTTTGCTCATCTTGGCACCAGATCAGTATATACACACTGCAGATTCAATAGCTGTGGTAAAAACAATAAAAAGTGGGTCTTCGTGTTAAGTACCAGTTTCACTTTAAGATGTTAAAAAAGGGTGACATTGCTTGAGTAGAATCTTTCTATCTATTTCTGTCTGTGGTAAGTTTGCTTTATTTAACCTCCTGGGACCCAAGGTCTCATCTGGGATTCATGAGATGCAACAGGTCTATTCTGAGCAGAATGAATTATAATGTGTAGAAAAGCAAAATGTATTTTCCCCATGTAAAGATGTAGAGTCTCAGGAGGTTTATTCCAAACTACTGAAATTAAACAGTATTTTTTTCTCAAAATGGAAATTAGCTGATGCTGAAAAACTGAAAATACCAAGTACAAACTTTTACTCTAATTGTTTCTTATTTCTGTCACCAGTACCAACGCGGCTCCTTGATGCCACAGCAACACCATCTTCAACCTCATCAACCCCTGCAGCCTGAGGCAGGGTCTCACCTGTCCCCAACACAACCTTGTGCTGCATCGCCAGCAGAGTCTGATGCTGGGGGCCCCTGGGGGCACTTAAGAGTACGTTTACAGAGCAGAGGCAGCAACAACGGTGAAAGAGGGGAAAATAAAGACTGGGTTGAGGGTGGAAGAGAAAATAGGGACCTTTTGGGTGGAGACTGGAGCTGTACTGGAAAAGTAAGGGACAAGGGTACAGAAAGCAGTGAGCAGGTGTGGGATGCAAATGTGAGGAAGGAAGACATTGATGAGATTACAGGAGATGGCAAAAAGGGCAAGGTTAAGGAGAAGCTGTCTGTGAATTGGCTCAGCATGAAGAATGAGGACCAGTGTAGGGGTGGGGTTTGTTCAGAGACAGATAGTAAGGAGGTAGGAGTTTGCAATGAGGTACAAGGCCAGGGCTTAAATGTGTCCAGTGATGCCCTGGGGATCCTGCAAAGCTTCATCAAGGATGTGGGCCTCAACCCAGACGAGGAAGCGGTCCACACCTTGTCTGCCCAGCTGGGCTTACCGAAACACACCATTCGCAACTTCTTCAATAGCCAGGACCAAGGACAAAACCAAGACCGCAGTCCAAAACATAGTTATGACAATGTACATAGCTGCAAAGACCCAGACCTCTTACAGACAGACATAACTAGACAGGAACTGGAAGAGGAAGGTGATGGAAAGACTAACCCAGAACAGAAGGAGGAGCAAACAGGAAGAATTGAAACAAGTGAGAAAACTATTTTAAAAGACTTGGATGTCAGCACTCAAACGATTCCCCCTATGAAGGAAGAGCAGGAGAGCGACATCTGACCCACGTACATCCACTAACAAACAGAAGCTCGGAAAAGCCATATGTACCCTATGAGCCACCAACAGGTGCTTTTCCTCTCTGAAACCTAGCAAACTTGGTGCATACCTTACATATTGTTCCAGTCCAGATTCAGTGTGTTGGTATTTATGTGTTTATAGGCTTCCATTGTTAGAGACTGTGGAAAGCCTAATGAAGTACTGTTTATACCACAGCTTTCAATACCAGAGACTTACTTGTGTTATGTAATTACTTAGAAAGCTGTTTTGTGATTTGAAGCTTCTTAATGCACTTGAGGCAGAGTTTACTGTGAACTTTAGTACATAGTTTCTGTGTGTAGTTACATGTCTGGATGGAATTCTGGGAACCAACACAATAAGCCTCAGATTACATCTCTGTATTTACAAGGAGTAAGTGTAGTTGAATGATTGACATTTTGGAGAAATGCCCATGCCAGAAATGCCTTGTAGAGAGTGGCACTGCCAATCAGTTTTTTATGATAAGTATCTTCATCATTTTTGCTTTTACTGTGCTCAACAGTGCTTTGCTGAGTCATTTACATTTTTCCCATGAATCTCATTGTTTGTGTTTCTCTGTCATATCTTATTAAATATTACGTTTCCTGTTCTTGTTTTAAATGAAATGCTCACTGGGAAGGACCAGATTCATCTAATACTTATAGTATGTTAGTACTGATATGATGAAATTAAATAAGATACCATTTCATGAAGCAGAAGGGACATCATTTGGAAGCAGTAAAATCCTGGCTGATGTGGGTTCTTTTGGGGGACAGAAAGTGATATTGATGTTGAGTTTGTAAAAAAAATTGTGATATCAATATGTTGGCCAATATTCTTTATTTAAATACGTCATATGGACAAAGGATTGGGCCACCTCCACATCACACCTAAAGTGGCTTTTATGACATCTGACTCTAAATCCATAAGCAGTATATATATGAAGTTGGTCCTTCCTTTGCAGCTATAACAGCTTCCACTCTTCTGGGAAGGCTTTCAACAAGATTTTGGAGTGTGTCTGTGGGAATTTTTGCCCATTCATCTAGAAGTGCATTTGTGAGGTCAAACGCTGATGTTGGACAAGGGGACTTGGCTTGTGAGCTCCAGTTCTCCTCAAAGGTATTTGATGGGGTTGAGGTCAAGGTTCTGTGCGGGCCGGTCAAGTTCTTCCACACCAGATTCATTCAACCATGCCTTTATGGACCTTGCTTTGTGTACTAAGGCACAGTCATGCTGGAACAGAAATGGACTACCCAAAACTGTTTCCACAATGTTGGAAGCATAGAATTATCTAAAATAGCTTGGTAAGCATAAGACTTTTGTCTATATAGACTTTATACATACAGAATGTGCAGGCTCATTGCTTATTATCTATCCAGCATAGTATTTCAAATTTTAGCTAGCAACTTAAAATAGAAACTACATCATAGTCTGCTCGAGGTATACTTTACCACATGTGCTTTAAAAAGGGTTGAAAGTAATTGTACAGCATAGTGACACCATTTCTAAGTTACCCTGTGCACAATTTCTTCATTATGTTTTGGAATAAAAAGGTTTCTTATAATCACATATCAGCAAAGTTACATATCAATGTTGATATATCTACGATAAGCAGTCAGCACCTTGAGAAGCTTCGGAAGCAATGATGTTCGAATATAGGAAGAATAACACAATTTTTACTGCAGTACTAAAAAATCAGTAAATGAAACAAAGGACAAGTAACCAAACTGAATGACAGCTAAAATATTTTTACTGGAAATGAATCAATGTTTATTACCATTCCTCATTTTTGTTAGCAGTATCAACCTTAATTATGCTCATTAATGAACAAATTTGTTTCTGGAAACACTGTAAACATAGCATTTCTATTCATGTATAAAACTGTAAATTTTACAAAATACATTGTAGCTATAGTAAAAGATCTCTTTTAAAGTTTACTATTGAACTTAACTGATTTCATTTTATTATTCTCACAGAGTGGTACTGCTGGGCACAGTGTTTAATTTGTAGTCCAGTCAGAAAGTTTAGGGACAGAATGTACATAAAAACATTTCATAGAAAAGACAGTGATTTGACTTTAATTTAAACATTAACTGTTTCATAAGTATATGTTTTGTTAATGTAATCTGTTTCAGTGGTCTTTCAGTAGAAAATCATGTTCCCACTATTTGAGTGAGAATAATAATAATAGTTTTAATAATGACAAAGAAATTTTCATCTAAATTAATTTTGGCAAGATCTTTTCATCAGATATATTGGAACTGAAACTGAAAGTGGACACTTTCCACTTACATACAGGCAGCAGCACATCATCATGAGGTTTTATAACCCCATGTGATAAAAAGAAGGCTGGGAGACCACCAAGCTGTTTCTGCTTTCTAACAAATAACAAGAGAGTTGCATTCATCTTAAGTAGCATAATACCAGTAGATTATATTTTCACTAAATAAAATATTAAGTTGAGATGTTAGCACTGTGAAAAACTGGATATAGGGACAGTCCAAGAGACTTTAAAATACTCTTTGAATTAAGCAAGACAAGCAGAAATAAAGAAATACATAAAAAATTAAGCTTGTTTATCAGGCTACCATGTTAAGCCTGTTGTAAAATTTATCAAAGATACAATCAATCAGTGGCTGTGAGGCCCACTGTCTGTATTAGTGTTTTAGACTTAGTACTAATGATTTTCTCTGGTCTGAGTGTGCCTGTGTTGGTGAATTGGTGTCATTGTTTCCAACCATCACACAATATTCCTCTGTGCTGATCACCAGTTCAGCTTGTACCAGTGGATCTATGACTCCTTAGAGTCACATGCCCCTTGGTGCTGCCGGTGTTTTCTATCCTCTGTCTCTCTTTATTCCTCTTTTATTTTATCTGTGTGAACAGCTATTTTCATCGGTGTTTCTGTCTCCCCTTCTCTGACCTCGACTCTCATCTGTCTCTCCTCAGGACTTCTCACATTGATGCTCCTATACTCTACAGTGCAACATTCAAGCCCCATTTGGTCAGAATAGCTTCATAGTGTAATTCAATAAAGCTATGCTCTTTTCTGTCATCTGTTTCCATGACAATACCTTAGTCAGGGCCAACAAAGAGGCCATGAAAGCCTCATCATCAGTGATATTAGCTATAATAATGATGATAATGGCGCTCTTGAAATGCCATGCCTGTGATGATGATGGTAATAGCGATAATGGTCATTATTCCTGCTTTGTGTTAACCCCCCACCACCACACAAACACACACCACTCCAATGCACGTATTGATTCAGTAATGTTATTTAATATCTCCACCTGTACATACCACATGGATTTATGCTTTTCCTTGTCATAACCATCTCGCTGCTTTGATTTTATTTTAATTATATTTTTGTGCGTCTTGTGTTTTGTCTGTTGGAAGCACTTTGTGATAAAGCTGTTTGTTAAAAGCACTTCACGGATAAACTTGACTTGTCTGACCTCAGAAATTGCTGTAATTAAGTCTACATAAAACTGTTTTAATTAACCATCATGTTGTGCAGCCCCTTCAATGTTCTTCCTCATTCGAGATGTGTTTTATTTCTCCTTGGTGGTGTGATCCACCATGACATTCTGTGTTACCGGTATAAATTAAGATCATCATTCTTTTTTTCTTTCTATTTCTTTACTCACAACCTTATGACCCATATTTTTCTTTTTCAAATGAATATGTTCTTTCCAATCTGTTGGAAATAAGTTCACTGAAAAGCACAGTCTGTGTGCTGATAAATTTGTAACTGAATTTGCAATCTGAAGTAGCTGGAGTAGTCTCAGAGGGTTTTTTTTTTTTGCCAGCATGCCTAGTTGGACTGTGGAAAGAAGGAAAAAAGAGCAAAAATTCCTTTTGTCGTAATCTGTAAGACTGAGTCCTTCCCCAGAATTTTGCTATGAATAATCTCATATGAATAACTTCATGTATGTTTCAGACAGAACCCTGCAGGTTACTGCGGCTCAACCAGAAGTAAGTTATTAAAACCTTATCGCTTTATAAAAAAGCTTTATTAAAACAGAATTCATCATGAACATAGCTGTTATTCTTTATAGATTTGTTAAATAAATAAAAAGTTCAACTTTTGTTCAGCTAGGTTGTTAAAAACTGATTATAAGTGGTTGTTGTTTGTCTTCTTCTATCAACACATTGTTTACAGTCATGTGAAAAAAAAGTTTTCACAGGACAATATGCAGTACTGTGAAATATGAAGTGCGCTCTTACTGATTCCACTGGAATTTACAGGTTAAGTAGCAGCCAGATGCTGCTAATCAAATGGACTCGATTAACTGATCACCAACCAGTGTGACCACCTCTATAAAAGCTAAATTTTTGGCAGTTTGCTGGTCTGGAGCATTCATGTGTGTGTTGGCACAATACCACAATCTTCCCAGGCAGGCACGTACCAGCAAATTCACCTTAAAATCAGACTGTGCAATTTGAAGATAAAATGCAAAAACCCAAGTGCTATATCTCAGATTCTGCAGCCTCAGATAGCATGTTAAATACTAAAATTCATGATGGTACAATTAGAAAAAGACTGAAAAAGTATGACTCGTTTGGAAGGATTACCAGGAGAAAGCATCTTCTCTCTAAAAAGAACATGGCAGCATAGCTTAGGTTTGCAAAGTTGCATTTGAACAAACTACAAGACTTCTGGAACAATGTCCTTCGGACAGACGAGGCCAAAGTGGCGATGTATGGTCGTAATGCACCTTGCCACATTTGGAGAAAACCAAACACAGCATATCAGCACAAATACCTTATACCAGCTGTCAAGCACATTGGTGGAGGGCTGATGATTTGGGCCTGTTTTGCAGCCAGAGGTCCTGGGCACCTTGCAGTCAGTGAGTCAACAATAAACTCCAAAGTATTTTATAGTCAAATGTGAGGCCATCTGTCTAACAGCTAAAGCTGAGCTCTGTAACAAAATCCTATTTTATCACCAAATGGTACAACTATTAATATATAACTAGAACCTATACAAATGCTACAACGTGATAACCTTCTTTTTAATTAATAATCATTAATCTTCTTCTTTTGGCTGCTCCCTTTTGGGGTCACCATCTGCCTCCATCTCATCCTATCCCTTGCATCCTGTTCTGTCACTCCAACCCTCCGCATGTCCTCCTTCACAACATCCATGAACCTCCTCTGTGGTCTTCCTCTTCTCCTCCTGCCTGGCAGCTCCATCTTCAACATCCTCTGTCCAATATATCCACTATCGCTCCTCTAAACATGCCCAAACCATCTCAGTCTTGCCTCTTCTCAACCAAAGCTGTTCCTGTGATGTATTCCTTTGTAATCCTGTCCATCCTGGTCACTCCTTGCATAAGTCCCAGCATCTTCAATTCTGCCATTTCCAGCTCCATCTCCTGTCTTTTTGCCAGTACCACTGTGTCTCCAGACCATACATTATAGCAGGTCTCATACCTTCTTGGAAATCTTCACTTTCAGTTTTGCTATTCTTCTGTCACAAAGCACCCCTGACACTCGTCTCCACCGTGCCTGCACTCTCTTCTTCACCTGTCTTTTGCTCTGTCCATTGCATGGTTGATCCCAGGTATTTAAACTCATCCACCTTCACTACTACTACCCTTCCTACTGCCTCTGCTTTTACTGACTTTCGTTCCTCTTCTCTCCAGGCATTCCTCAATTTAACAAATAAATCTGCTGCAATTTACTGATACAGTTACTTCAAATAAGACGAGAAAGTAAGGCCTATCTTTTTGTGGACAAATTCTAAAATAAGGAGCACATGAAACCACCTGCAGGCAGGCACCAATACCAAAGGCGACAGGTCACATGATCAGTCAGCTGGCTTTTAGCAAGTCCGCCTGACACGCCAGTGTTTACAAATCAGCAGAGTCGGACAGAGCAGAATGAGGATTCCTGCGTGATCTGAACAGGTAACTGAGCAACACGTACGCGCTTACAGCTGCAAACGCATTACTTTCTGCTGCCGGCGCTCATGTCAAGCTGTGTGTGAGTGCTATCACTCAGTCTCGTGGTTTGGAGCAGGAGCTGTGTGTGTGTGTGTGTGTGTCGGAAGTAACAGCAGGGCCCTCAATCGGTTCGCTAGGCTAACGTCCTGTTAGCTTTCCCGTTTCCTGTCATTTCAAATCATATTCGGTCAACATTAAGAGCTTCGGTTGTCACAGTAAGTCTCCTTCAGCTGTCGGGCCTCTGTTAGCCGGCTAGCGTAGCCGTTGTTTGGCGTTTTGCCCTGGCCCATCGTCAATAATCCCACTGGCTGCCTCCATCCGCTGTGCACCACAGAGGGACACTGTGTACGTTTTGCTTTACGTTTGGCATCTGTTGTCATTGCCGGCTTTAAAATAAAATGTCAGCAACGTGGGGGAAAATAAAACCTGGGTAAACGCGGCTTGTGGCAGGTTAGCTAAGTGGCTAGGTGAACTCATATCTGTTTGGTCAAGACATTGCTGCACCAAAGATTGAGAGTTCAGGGCGATGCAGAGGTTTAGTGAAAGCTTCAGGGCTTCGTGCGGTTCACACGTACCTCTCCACACTGCCAAGACACACTTCAGTATGCATGTCTGTGTGGAGTCTGTCTGCAAAAGAGGGCTGTTGGATTAGAAACACATGAATGAAACACGCCGCCTGTTGTGTGGGGAGGACTGTGCTGCTGTTAGCTGCATGGAGTTGTTCTGTGACAGGAAATGGGCTGTGCTGTGTGTTCCTGGATGTTAAAAGGTTCCCTTCCCAGCCTTGTTTTAAACTTGTGCCCTGTTGTAATAGTTGCGGTGGCAAAAGCACACACATTATTTACTCAAGTAGAAGTACAGATGCTTGTTTAAAAAAATAACTCAGGTAGAAGTTGAAGTACTGATCCAACTTCTCTACTCAAGCAAAAGTGAAAAAGTACAGGCTCTGAAATGTGCTCAAAGTGTAGAAGTAAAAAAATGACTCTTTGAAACACAATTCTACCAGCCATAAAGTTAATGTCATATTAATATAAAATTAAAATAATACTAATACAGGTCCCAGCCTTTTTAAAACTTGTACCTTATTATTATTATTATTATTATTATAGTAGAGGTGGCAAAAATACACACGTTCGTTACACAAGTATAGATACTTGTGTTTAAAAAGGTAGAAATTGGAAGTACTGAGTCAGTTTCTTTACTCAAGCAAAAGTGAGAAAGTACACGCTCTGAAATGTACTCGGAGTATAAAAGTAGCTCTTTGATGGACATTTCAAGCAGCTAACTGAACCTCATTTCATATTGATATAATATTTTAAAAATACTAATACATTTGAAGAGAAATTTTATTTCAATTTCTATTAGTTAATCTAATGATTGTAGTCAGCTTAAACAGCAGTAATGTACAATGCAAGCAGAGAAAAACAAACTAGCTCTATTCGCGCATGCCCACATTGTAAATAGATTACTTTGCCTCCACACCTAAACAGAAAAATGTAGTGTTTAAATAAGGTTTTTTTTTTTCTTCTTTTATCTCTTTCTCTTACGCCAGTCACTCTGAGATTGGAAACACCAATAGGATTGTCCATTTTGGGTTATTTCAGTTCAATGTTGGGAAGATGCGCAGCAATAACTCCCCTCAAATACGTTAAGCCTAAAGTAATGATTCTGAGTAGAAAGTAGAGGGATTTCTAAAAAATTTCAAGAATTAAAGGTAAAAAGTTGTCAGGACAATAAATTCTCAAGTAAAGCACAAATACCTGAAAACTCTGCTTTGTTGCTATACTTTGGTACTGCCTCTGTATAATATTAAGTAGGTAGTAAAAGTCATGAGAAGAAGACGACGTACTTTATTAATCGCCTAATGAAGAAATTACCAGATCTCAACACACTTTATTTTGTAGGTATATACACACACTTCACCCTTAGTTTTATTTAAATAGTTTTTAGGGGCCTTAAAGCAGTTAAAATTATTCATTTTGTAAAGCACAAATTAGAGGGAATATGTGCTCCTTTTAGATTTACCTTGTGACTTTTTGTGGGTATCATGACCCCAAGTGTTAGTTCACTGCAGACAGATGTCTGTCAGATTTCATCTTTGGTAATTAAATCATTCAAGACCCAGCAAGTTCTTGGGATTTTGCCAAGATCAAGGTTCCATGCATGTTCTCAGTCTCTTGTGGCCATGTGACCATAAAGGCTCCTGAGCTCTCACTGTGTGCTAAAGTAAAGGCATGTGAGTTTATTTAGTTGAGGTGTTTTACTGTGGCTAAACTACAGTCACCCTCTAAACAATATTTGCTGAATCCTCTTTGAATATCCAACCTGTAAAAAGCCTCTGTGAGCATGTTTTTCTTTTTTCCTCCCACACTACTCTCAAAGTTGTGGATCTAAAATGAGACCTAGTGGACTGACTCATTAATTGTTACTGTTTATTAGTAAATTATTTAAAATTTGGATTTGCATGCAAAATGATAGAAAGCACATGCCAGAGCTGGAAACAAAACTGTATTTGTAATTCAGTCAGATGCTTTTAAATGGAAACTCTGCAGGCACTTCAGCATAACATTTAATACAATTGACTAATCTGGGTTTAGTCTCAAAGTAGTTTAGCATTTGAGCTTTAAGGTCAGTGAGCTTGGAACTTTTCTTTGTTTCTTTATGTCTGCTCCACACGAACATGAGGTCTTACAGCATTTGGTTGTTCAGTCTCTCTGCAAAGGCATCTTTTTCTGTTGAGGTTAATTGCTATGTTATAAGTCTCTCACCCTATGTAACTTTCAGTTGATCTGCAAATCTGAGAAATTCTCATGACATTAGAGCCCTTATTATGGTTTGGAATTTTGTGCTTTTTTACCGCTTCTTTAGTTTGTTATGCAACTTTTTTGTGCATGTAAAATGTTTGCAAAGTATCAAAACCCAAAGTTCTCCTACACTGCTTGAAAAAAAAAACCCCAAAACATAACCTTGTTTTTTCTGTTATTTATACCTCAATATAACATATTTGCATAATGCCCACCTTGCAGCTAGTTTGGCATGCTCTCAAACAAAGAATGAGCCGCTGCCTTGCAGTGTGACATGACACTAGAGCCACTTCTGGTAACCATTAGAGGTTTCGGACATAAGCAAAGTGTGTCAGATCTTCTTTTATTGGTTGTAGGAGTTAACGCATGTAATCATGTCCTGCAGGCATCTGAGGAACTGAAAACACAGTTTATTACTTTCATTTTTGATAGCACCAATAAGCTCACATTAATAGGAAAATCTAGTTGTTTTTTTTTGGCTAATGTGGCTATCATTACTATTGCTAACCTTTAATTATAATGCTTATGAACAATCAGAAGCTGTTTCCATAGTGGAGTGGATTACATATTTGCCTAACACAGAAAGTTCCTTAGTTCACAACCGGGACGAGACAGAAGTGTGGTGTCGAGTCACTGGGGTCACTACCGGCTTCTGTTGGTCCCAAGCCTAGGTAAATGTGAGGGCTGTGTCAGGAAGGGTATACAGTGTAAAATCTATGCCAAATCACTTGTGAATTCATCTGCTGTGGTGATCCCATGGTGAAAAAAAGAGGAAAAGATGAAAGTACCAAAAAATTTGAAGCCAGTAAAGACGGACTGGTTGTGAGTTGTTTTGCTTTCATGTTGCCTTTTGTGCTATACTTCAACCCAATCTCAGCTGGCTTTTTGGCTAGGATTCGTGCTAGCCAAAAACGTGCATGGTTTGTGCACAATAAATGATTGCAAAGTAATTTCAGAAATTATATTGCTGTAGTTTGAAAATATTGTGCACTTTGTGCTGTAGGGACTTCGGCAGAAATCTATCCTGTTCTGTTCTAGTTGGTTTTTCTGGTTAATTCAAACGTGTGGTTGAATGTATGGTTTCATTACCACCTGTCAGTTTTTAAAGGTCAACAACAATACTACAATAATAAGGGTTGCTTTGCTTTTATGAAGGCTTTTTCTAGAGGGTGGTCATAAAGTGACAAAAAATAAAACGGAGTGTTTTACGCAGTAGGGGAAAAGAGCTCCTGTAGAAGCATACAATATGGTTAAAATATCATGTGGTTTTTTTTTTGTTTGGTTTTTTTAGTATCAGCGCACGTAAATCTGTTCTTGTAGACCCTAAACATAAAATTATGAACCTGTGAAATAAGCATAATGTGAGCTCTTTAAAGAGTGTGATGCTGCCTGGATTTGATTAAGTGAGATAACTAAGAAGTAGTAGGAAGTTTATGAGTCTGCAGTATTTAAGCTCATTTTGAGACTGAATGTGTGCAGTGGGAAATGGAAGCTGAACTGTTATGTCGCACACATCACAGGATTGTTGTGGGAAGTGGTTTGGAGTGAGGCTGTATGACTTACCTTTGCTAGGGTTTCAGTGTGCTTCTCTCAGTTCAGGGCATCAAAATATCTCCTTTGAAATCACATCTTGGGTCATAACTTAAGAAAAAACCCCTAATAATCTGCAAGACTATTACATGATGATGTCATTGCTACAGTTTAAGTTTAGCTTTGCAAGCTTTTGTTAGCAATTCCCAGGAACGGATCTTCCACCTCCGAACAGATGGACTCACTGTTATTTGTCTGTTAATTTATTTATGCATTTCATTATGTATTGATTTGATTATTTCATGAAAGATTCGTGTTTTGAATTATTGAGGTGTCTCCAGGTGCTGTGGATTAAATTATGCAGAAGCTAATTTGCCTTGATTATTATGTAGTAAAGTTGGGATGTCATTTTACGTTCGACTCCGGGAAAAAGTAATGAAAGCAGCAGAAGGCAAAGACAAGACTCGCTTCAGGCAAGACTGTGCTAACATAGCAAGGCCTCAAGTCTTCCACCCGCATCATCTTTCACTTGCTGGAAAAGGCTTGCAGAGACACACACGATATCCCTCGCTAAAGAACAAGTAGGAATGAATGATCTTTAAAGTTTAGAGTGACTTTTTACTTTTGGAAAGGAAGTAAAAAGAAGGGACAAAGTGCTACAAACCTGTAGGGAAAAATATCTCTCAAAATAGCTTTTCATGCTTTGTACAAGAGTAATTTTGGCCACGTAGTGATCATGTGAATTAATATTCTATGCAAGATGACGACTGTTTGTATTTGTATTCACTCAGGAGACTTTAAATCTTTCATGCCAGTCTTTGAAAGTAAAACGGGCTATTATTGGAGACACCTATTTGCACCATTCCTGTTTTTGTTTTTTTTTCTTTTCTGGTAGTTGTGGAATGATTCAGGTTATTTAATGGGATAATGTCCTTTTTATGAGAGAAGGGAGAAAAACCCCACTGACTTAAGGAGAGCATTAGTCTTTGAGTAGAACAGATGTTCCCCATGAAAACAGCCGCATACATTATGCATGTAAAATAATTTCTATTTTGATGGTGTGTGTAGCTAATTTATCAAGCAGTGTTTCATTCACATGGTTAATAGGTTTAAGAGATGCCTTTGTTGTGTTATTTCCACAATTATTAAAGCGAAAGAAAACATAATGCTCTGTGGGCTTGTGCTATTCTGTAGGCCTGTGTATTAGGCTAAACATATTCATAAACATGGAATAATCCCAAGCCGGATAAAGAATGAAGACAGCATTGGTTAACCTAGATTGTCTCACAGAAAAAGTAAACTTTTCGCAGAAGTTGGCAGGGAGTAGTTGGCTCATTGTTTACCTGGTCAGGATTCTAATTGTATATTTTCCTGGAATGTTTTCTGTATACTTTTTAAATCAATTCGACATAGTGTACTGGTAAACCGGTCATTGTGGCATTAAATCATTGTGAAATGCAGCACGATGGTGCAGTGGTTAGCACTGTTGCTTCACAGCAAGAGGGTCCAGGTTTGAATCCAGCAGCCAGCCAGCTTAGGCCCCCCCTGTGTGGAATTTGCATGTTCTCTTCTTGCTTGCGTGGATTCTCTGGCTTCCTATCACACTCCAAAGACATGCAAAAAGGTTAGGTTCACTGGCGAATCTAAGTTGACCATAGGTTTGAATGTGCAAAGTTGTTGGTCTCTCTGTATTAGCTCTGCGATGGACTGGCGAACTGTCCAGACTGTACCCCGCCTTTCGCCCTATGACAGGTAGGATAGGCCCCAGTGCCCCCCGCAACCCTGAATTGGCTAAGCGGAAAAACATGGATGGATGTTTAAATTGGCCTCCTCAAACAGGTTTTTTTTTTTCATTAACATAACCCTCAGTTTAGACTCAAAGCAGAGAAAAGCAATATTGCAAAACCACACATTATAAAACTGTGATTTTTTTTTTTTTTTTTTAAATACCAGGTACATTAGAAAGAAAAGCACTCTACCCATTTAAAAAATAAACAAAAAACTACCTTATTTAAATTTGGCCACCATCCTCTTAAAGGTTTTTTTCTTTGTGGTTCTCTGCACCACTTCCAGCATTCATGCTTCCTTGGAAGTCAAGTCCTGACCACTTGCAACAGCTGATTTTCTAAAAACTGTATTTTTTTGATTGTTTCAGAAATACTGTCCATGTGCTGTGTGAAGACAAGTTTCTTCACATTAAAAATCTGTTATTAATGCATTAATTTGCCTACTTAATGACCTCATTAGCTTCACCAGTTATGTTCAATGTATCACAGTGAGCACTCTGGAACATCAGGCAGCTCAAGTGCTTCTTGCTAATTTCAGCCATTTCTCACTGACCGTAATCAATGTCAGTGTTTTATTTTATGCTGCAAAGTTAAATGTAATACATTTAAAACGGAGACTATACTGTAGCCCATGAGATGATCATCACAATAGGAAAAACAAAAGTATAGCCCACCTTGTCAGCAATATTTTCTATTTATCCTACTTTAATGGTAGTCTAATTTTGTTGATGTGATTGTGCTATATAGTGAATGTCACAGCTTGTGTCCTTGTGGCCTATCACAGATAAACTATAAGGACTAAAGTTTTGGAACACACACACACACACACACACACATATATATATATATATATATATATATATATATATATATAAAAAACAGAGAC
>VUQH01088676.1:0-31941 GCA_015106775.1 Etroplus canarensis | reverse complement strand
TGATAAACTCTGGGAACCATATATAAATATGATGACAAATGAAAGTGCTAGATTTTTCTAAAACTTGCAAAGGCTGTAAAATGTAGCCCCCCATTTTCTTTTCTTTCTTTCTTTCGTACTTCCCCCCCTTTTTTTTTTCTAAATTTATTTTTTTTTTTTTTTTTTTTATTTTTTTTTTCTTTTTTTTTTATTTTTTTTTTTTTTTTTTTTTTAAAAAAAAATATTTTTTTTTTTTTTTTTTTTTTTTTTTTTTTTTTTTTTTTTGGGGGGGGGGGTGGATTTGATATGGATTACAGCTGTGTAATTTATTTCATGGACTATTGTTCAGCAAGGTAACTTCAGACTTATTCAGTATTAAACCAGTCTACATCCATGTTCTTTCTTTTACTGCATTAAGGATACAATTAAAGGAGACACTGAAAAAAATGCAGTGTAGATGGTAACAAGGAAATTATTTCACTCACCTATTCCCATGTTTTAATTATTAATTCATTCGGATCTGAAAAACCTTCCAGAGGAATAGATCTTGTTGTGGATATTGACATACATCAGTGACAGATAAGTGATTCTTCCTCTAGGTAAAATCCAGGAAGTGATTCTTCAAGAACACCTTGAGAAAGAGGATGAGGTCCTGGTCTCGCTAGCTGGACTTAAACAGGTGAGTGTTTGAGCAGATGTTATAAGTGTATATTCATTTTTTGTAATTGCGATCACTTCACTGTGATTTTTTTCTCTGTGGCCCTCCTTCTGTCAGATTAAAGACATTCTAAAGGGGGCGCTGCGCTTCAACCAGAGTCAACTGGAGGCCGAGGAGAATGAAGAAATCACAATTTCTGACGATCACTACACCTCCACAGCAGCAGCAGCTGAAACTCCTCCAAGCGCCAACACTCACCACAGTGACCAGCAACAGCAAGCAAACAGCAGGCCGAGCCGAGACTCTGATCTAGACGGCAGTGCCAGTATGGATGAGAAGGAAGAGGAGCAGGCCATGACACCACTTGATCAGCAGGTCTGTAATTGATCGATCTTCTTCTTGACAGCTGGAATTATTGCCCTGCATTTCTGGCAGCTATATTGGTAATAACTACAGTTCATCATTCGGTTCAGACAGCATTATCTCTCAGTTGTTTTTTCCTGAGGATTCACTGCTGTTTGACTTTTTTAAACCAAGATTTTAAAGCCGTTCCTTTTCACGTCGACAAGTTGTCATTTGTGTTCAGAAAAGTTTTTCTGTATTCTTTTCTGGATAAGGGTGTATGATGTTAAATTTGTTCTGCTAGGAGTTAAATAAAAACAGAATGATACCAGAATCAGAACATTTTATTAATCCCAGGGGGGAAATTACCACAGAGGAAAGCAAGTTTATTATAAAACACTGAGCTTCAGGGCTCACAACGTTAGGTAAAGTTGTGTACATGACCAGTCTAAATTTCATGTGTGCAGGTGGCGTCTTCTCTCGGTTCAGAGGGTAAGAACTGGGACGATTATATCCTTGTTTCCCAGGATGGCGACCTACAGGCTGAAGGGGGAGGAAGGGCTACATCTGAGCGCACTCCACCGGTCAGACGAGAGCGTGGCATAGTACGAATGGAGCCTGAGGGTGCAGCAGGAACTTTCCATGACCCATTAATGGCTGGCACCACCTCAGGTTCCTCCAGCCCGGATGAAGGCTCCACCCATAGCAAGGACTCTGACTTTACCATCGTTAACCCAAACGACCTGTGAATGCATAAAATCACCACTCCTCTCTATCTCTTAAACCTGTTCTGTTTTGTATCCCATTCAGAGGGTCTGATCAGAAAAAACTGACTTAGGATCAGAGAGGGGAACCTGCAGTTTTTGGTGGAGCGCCACTGAAACTGCTGTCACCTTAAAAATTGCACATGTGGACTTTGACACTTGGAGTCAAAACCCTTATACTCTGTCTCTATAACTGTCATCTGTGCCACTTCAGTCCTGTCTGAGCTGATGCTGTATGCTGTCTAATGTAATGCCTGACTCCTCATTATGCTGGGCCTTTAGTGGGTACCATCTAACTTCATCCCACTCATAATGTTGTAGTTTCCCTTCTCTACAGAGAGAGGGCACCATTGAACTGCTTACTCTGTCACTACAAGCTGACTGAAGAGTTGGACCTCAAACTGCAATTGACCTTCAAGAGAGGACTCTCTCCTCTTACTGTAATGATCGAGAATGTGACACTCTTGTTTCTTGTGAATGTGGAGCTCTGGCCATACGTCTGCCTGTGTTATGTCTGTGTGTCTTTGTCCTTAAAGAGGAAGCTCTCCTCTCTGATACTCAAAGGAAAGAAGGATGGTGTCCTGTCACTTGTTGAGGGCAGCTTTCTCCCCTCGTAAACCAGTGCCTCTGACCATTATTCTTCACTCAGCCAAACAAAACCTAACTCTGTGATCTTTTTTTTTGGCTTTTTAAAAAAATACTTTTAAAGGAAATATTTTTAACCCTTCAGACCTTTCATTTCCCAGGTAAAAATGATTAAATTATGGAATATATCATCTTTTTCTTTTTTTAAAAAAAAAAATCTTTTCTCACAGTACAGGTAAGTTGTTCTCATGTTCTGTGAAAATTGCGCAAAGCAGCACACAAAGAATGTTCCTCTCTAGCTGCCCATTCAATGTAATTAACTCTAAAACCATTAAAACTACATTGCTCTTGCTAAACACTGAAGTGTTGTTGTCTTCTTTAAGAGTATCTATTCACTAAATTTTTACGGTTGTGAGACTCCATATTACATATTGCCTTTATTACATGGTAGCAGTAAAGCCAGAAAGGAAAGGTGGAGCAGGAGAATGAAATGTAGTCTAGCAATTGAACCAGGAGATTCACTGCTCATAGCAGCGTAAACACATTTTACAGAGGCATCAATTTCATGGTTTATTTAATAGCTGTTATATGGTTTTGGTTAAATGGTCTTCATCTGAAGATATTATTCATCAAGGAATTAATTATTGCTGTCTTTTAAACGTTAGCAGAGTTGATGACTCAGAAACAAGAGTCCACAGCCAAGTTAACAGGCTGTATGGAAGCACAGTGCTTTGAGCTACATCTCATTATCATGCTATCATCCTCAGTAACAGCATGAACAGGCTGAGCTACATGTTTGTCTGCCACCTTAGTGTAGCATTGCTGTTTGCTAATTGGTACTAAGCAAAAGGAGCTGTTAGATTTGCAGGAATTGTCACAAATCAAACTTCCAACTGTGATTATAAAAGTGAATTTAAAGTTATTCAAGTAGTCCTCGTAGATTTATGCAGATCCAACCAGTTGTTGTTGAAGGTCAACAATCGACAGTCCAAAGATTGCCAGTCATGATTTACAGTTGGGCCCATAAGTATTTGGACAACTACACTTTGTGTGTAATGGTGCCTCTGTACATCACCACAATAGATTTTAAACTATCAAGATGTGAAAGAAGCAGAGACTTCCAGCTTTAATTCAAGGGGTTAGACAAAAGAATTTGTGTTTAGGAATTACAGGATTTTTATACATGGTACCCTATTTTCAGAGGCTCTAAAGTAACGGGACAACTGACTGGCAGGCAGTTTCATGGCCAGGTAAGGCCTGTTCCCTCCTTATCCCATGACAAATGAAGCAAATAAAAGATACATGTCGTAGCTGTTTACTGGAAGCCTACCGATGAGGTTCAAAGAGATGATGCAAGTAAAGGAGGCCTTTAGGTTGAAAACCAAAATAAACTTAGAGAGAGAAAAACTTTTAAGGTGCCCTAAACAACAATCTGGAACATTAAAAAGGTGGAGTGAACTGGCCAGCTCAGTAAGACTAAAAGGTCTGCAAGACACTGGAAAGCAATTTAAAGTGGATGATCACAGAATTCTTTCCTTTAAGAAAAACCCCCTCACAACATCTAGCCAAGTCAAGCTAAACATCACCAAATGCCTCAAGTGTTTGGTGATGTCTTAAAGAAGTTATTGAAAACAATCCTTATGAACTTAAATTATGCATGGTAGTCCAATTACTTTTGAGCTTGAAGTGGGTGACTGTAAAAATTGGTGTATTTCCTAGACAGTAAATGCAATAGTTTCATTAAACCCCTTCAATTACAGCTGAAAGTCTACACTTTAGTCACATCTTGATTGATTGTACACCACCACCATGAATTTTGAATCAAAGACAATTTTTTTTAAAAGTGTCATTGTCCAAAAACGTATGGACCTAACTGTATCCTCAAGGATCATCTGCGGTTCTACCAGATTTCATTGCAAAACCATCCATTCTCTTGGCATGAGCAGATAAAGATTGTAAGTAGGGATACAGTTTGTGAAATTCTGGGCTCATACTGACATTTAAAATCACTTGGCTTATTTTTCTTCTTTTTTTAGTCATTTCTTCTCCCTCTTTATGTCAAACATATCAAAGAATAAATAGCCTGTTCTACATGATTCAAAGTCCTAATTTCATGGCACAGTTTTTCAATATTTAGATAGTTTATAACTGTGAAACAAATATTGGCCACAAACTGGCACCAGTCTGTTTGCTGTTTGATAATGCCCTATAAATATTCAACTAATTTTCCGTGCATTCCCAAATGTAGGCTCCAGAACAGTTAAAAAAAAAAACAAACCTTGTGTATCATAAAATGTGCATATAGGAATAAGTTCTGCTAGTTGAGATTGTGACATTAATTATGATCTTTCAACTGTGATGCACTGAAGCTACAAATGAAAGCTGTAATTAGTTTTTTTTCCAACTGCTCATCACAGCAGCATTGTGGGTCCATTTCCTCACCTGCTGTCTAGCCTACCCACTTAATTTGTCATGTGTCACAAATGCACATCAGAGTAAGAAATAGACATGAGCACAAGTCATTTAAAAACTAGTTTATTTCCACCCTGACTGTTGAGGATGGTAATCATGAACTATGATCTTTAACAGAGCTGTTTGCAAATCATTTAACTGCACCAATAAGATGTATCTGGAATGTTTTCATTCAGGATCAATAACTTATGTAAAATATTCTTTGCAGTAAAAGGATAGAATTACTTAATAAAATACTGTACAGTGTTTTAAACACATAAACATAACTGTATTAGTTCCCTTAAAGCAGATATTTACATTTCTGGAGTTGATCATTGTGGTGGGTAACAGTGAGTTGTTTAGCACAATGGCTTCAGTTAAATACAAAAATATAGAATACTGTAGATGGTAAGGTGGTGGATTTTGTAGTAAGACAAAAGGACGTCAAGTTGATTGTATGGGTGAAGAGCAGCAACTGGGGACCAAAACACATTTAATAATCTGAAGAGACACAAAGAGGCTGCACTGGTCCACAAAATAATGGCAGAAGACCTCAAACATCCCCACATTCATTGACAAAGTGCATTTCTTTTAACTCACAGGCAAAATGTCTTTCAAGCCAATCTGGTTTTCGATCCTGTGGCATGAATGCCACAGACAGGTGGTTTTGGCTTTGTTTTCAATCATCCCAGACCTCAACAAACATTGCACATAAGTGAAAATGAACATCTGGCTTATTTACAGTTTAATACAGTACAAACTGCTGAACCTTGGCTTCAGATCTACATTCATCTTGGCAATTTCGCATTTCATCCATCTCCTCTTGGCAGTGTACTGACTTCTCTAGCTCAAGTGTTCAGCAACAGACCGGTTTACAGTCCGTGTTTTTAATACTTGCATTTATCAACTCTCCTGTCCCTCAGAATTAGAATACTTGCTGTAATACGTCAACAGCATTATGAAAGTTTCCCACTGTGGGGGACTAAGACAGTGGTACAAAGAGATGACACGAAAAGGGTTTTTCCTCAGCAGCTACGATGGCAATTTGCATGTGTCCGCTTTCATTACCAGGTCATCTACTTGCTATGCTGATTGTCCTCTACCACTCATTGTGGGTTTCTCATTGTGGCCTCGTCGTGTTTGGGAACAGACTCGTCTTAATCCAACACTCTCCTTGGTGAGGTTTCCAGTCAAAGCAGCATCATGGACCTGCTTCATGTTTTCTAGGACTTCAACCTTAGCATGTGTTAGCAGGTCAGCCTGGCCCTGGGTGGTAGGAAAGAGGATGAAGGGACGTTGAAAGAGCCAAGTATGAGCAACTAGCCAGAGGCTAAAACATATTCTAATACTCTGCCCGATGGCTGTTTGGGTTTTTGAAAGTGTACGAGTGTGTTGCTGACCTTAAGGATAGTGATGTTCCAGCTGAAACGCTCCACTGCTCGAGTGACCTTAGAACCTTTCAGCCCCTCCTTTGTTGCCAGGCTTCGCAGTTTTTCATGAAACTCCATAGCTAAAGCCAAAAACACACAACCAGAGCAGATTAGATTTATACTTCAGAATTTGTGTTTTTGCATTTTAAAAGTATGATTTACCAAAACAGTACACTTTTTGATGCCTGTAACAAGTTCCAAAAAAGTTGGGGCAGGAAATTAATGTAGCAAATTTACCACTCTGCTGTATCACCTTTTCTTCTAGTGACACTCAGTACAGTAAGTGCCTGAGAACTGAAGACACTTATTTTTGAAGTTTTTAAAGTGGAATTCTTTTGCATTCTTCGTTGATATACATCTTTAGTTGCTCGACAGTCCAAGATCTCTGTTGTCGCATTTTGCGCTTCATAATGCACCATAGATTTTCAACTGGAGACAGGCCTAGACTGCAGGCAGGCCAGTCTTGTACCTGCAGTCTTTTACCTGTATGAACCTCTCAGCATTAATGGTGTCTTAATAATAATAATACATTTTATTTAAGGGCGCCGTTCTTGACACTCAAGGTCACCTTACAAATAGAGCAGTTAAAAACAGTAAAAACACTGAAGATGATAAATACACTAAAAACAAGAGATAAACATACACATACATGGACAACAAGTTCAGTATAAACTGTATAGACATTTGAACAGGTTTCCTTCCTACAGAGAATAGGAAAGCCTAAACAGATTAGTTTTTTGTCTGGATTTGAAGTGTTGGAGAGAACTGATATTGGGAAGGTCTGGTGGAAGTGAATTCCATAACAGGGGGGCAGAGTGGCTAAACGCTCTCCCACCCATGGTAGTGAGGCCAACAGAAGGAATAGTCAAGTGCAGAGAAGAAGAAGATCTGAGGGTGCGAGAAGGTATGGTGATGTGGATGAGGTTAGTGAGATATGAAGGAGTGAGATTGTGAATGGCCTTAAAGTTGAGAATTTATATTTTATATTGTATTTGGTAAATAATTGGCAGCCAGTGAAGGTTTTGAAGCATGGGAGTGATGTGACAGGAGGATGGAGATCTTGTAATGACGCATGCTGCTGAGTTCTGTGCAAGCAACAGTTTGTGGAGCGTTTTCCGAGGAAGGCCAAACAAAAGTGAGTTGCAGTAGTCAAGTTGTGAGGTGACAAGACTATGAACCAGTATGGCAGCTGTGTGAAGGACGGATGCAGACGGTTGATATTCCGGAGATGAAAGTATGCTGATCACGTTATGCTGTTGATGTGGGAGGTGAAGGAGAGTGTACTATTAAGGATGACACCCAGACTCTTAACCTGAGGGGCAGGGGAGATGGATGAGTTGTCAAGAAATAGAGTGGAAATATTTGGTTTAGATAACACAGATTTGGTGCTGACAAGCAGCATTTCAGTTTTATTATTTTTTAATTTCAGGAAGATGCAGCTGAACCAGGACTTTATTTCGAGGAGGAAGTCAGTAAGGGATGAAGGAGGGAGGGTGGTGTAGGGTTTAGAGGAGATGTAGAGCTGGGTGTCATCTGCATAACAGTGAAAGTGAACCTTGTGTTTGCGAAAGATGAGCCCAAGAGGGAGGATGTAAATGATGAATAGTAGTGGCCCCAGGACAGAATTTTGGGACACACGTGTAGTAACGGGGAGGGGCTGTGACTGGAAAGATTTTAGCTGAATAAAGTGAGTACGATATGAGAGATAAGATTTAAACCAGGCAAGCAGTGTGTCGGTAATAATTTATCATCCAGTTGACCTAACAGCTGTCCCTAAAGTAAAGAAATTCTGGTCACAGTTTAAAAAAGAGGGAAAATACAATACAGGAGTATGAAATATGATGCAAATGTGTTTACATAATTTAGATTTTGGATAGTAGTACCACAGTAAACTTCCCTTTAATTCCTTTACGAAAATCTCTTTTCTCTGCAGCTGACAAAGAGGACAGGACAGATTTGTCCTGGACAGAGCAGATGCAATAAGTAGCACTAATCTGTGACTCATTCAGCACTTCTCAGTCAACCTCCCCCATCACACTAACATTTCTCTATATATCCTTCTCTCTTTTTTTGTCCACTACCCCTTCCTCTTTGCACTGGGGACCTGCTGCATTTTTATTAATTCATTGGTGACTCCTACACTCATGCCCTGGGCATGTACAGTAAGGATGAGGATAGGAGGTGGAGGGGGTTTAGGTGGGTGCAGGAAGAAGAGAGGGAGGGATGCAGAGGCCTCATTAGTGTTTGAAGTGATGGAGGAAAGAGAAGAAGTGCTACAAGTAGACTCAGATCTCAGAGATAAGCACAGACTCGACAGCTGCTGCAGAGTTCAGTGTAACTTTTAGAGAGCAGAAATGAACCTTGAAATGGAGGTGCTCTTTTAATACTTCAGGTGATAAAGATACTATTGATTATGTTAAACGGTCTTTCGGGGACATCCTGTCTGTTCCTGCTGCCCTCCTCTCAGGCTTGGGTCACTGATAACATACCAGAATTTGGCTAAATGTAGAAGCATAGCCTTATTGCTTGGCCTAGATCATGGTCTCAACACCAACAGCACTTAGAAGCTTAAATAGTGCTCAGCACTGACATGTTCATTATCCTGCCTAACAGTTTTGTAATGTTGGGAATTAACTAAAAAATTAAATTAAATGTGTCACAACTAATTCCTGTTTAATCATTATCTATATTACTGTTCACTCAATAGACTTGCAGTCACATTCAAACAGATAATTTCTATGGAATGACTTTCACAGTGCTGAAATGATTAGTCAGTAAATCAGTAAGTTGATTGACCGAAGCCTTTCTGATATCAAATGTAAGGATTTAACGCTTTTTGGTCATACAGTTTAAGAGGAAATTGAATGTTTTTTTTTCAAATTTTGGTTGGACAAAACAGCACGGCAAGATGAAGGGTGTCAAGATACTTTGTAGTCATTCCCTATCTTACTATTTCAACTGGATTGTGCTTATGTTTTTTTTCATATTATCATAGATGTACATCTCATTGAATTAAACTGTAAAGCCCCGACCCCAGGTACGCAAAAGTGAATATGAATCAGCCCAAATTTGGTTTGTGTCAGTTTGTAATGAATCCCAAATATGGTGTTAGTAGTTCGTGATTGATTTTGTTCAAGTGTCGTAATGATTTGCACGTAGAGCTGGAAAAAATTCATATCACGATAGTATTTTTTTATGTCAGCCGATATCGATATAAATTTTGGTCTAAATCAAATAATTTTTGTCAAGCTTAAAATTTCCATTTTACTCCTCAGTGAGATGTGAAGATATCATAAGGCAAATTTTGGCTTGAATATCATTTCTTGTCTGTCAGAAGTTGAACATGACACAAATGTACTGTAGAACATTATACAACTACATTTCAAATAAAATTTGTATGTATACTAAAGTAAAATCTGAATTCTGAGCAGTCAGAAGCTTTCAGGTCTTACAGGACAACACTAAAGTTGTTAGTCAACTCTAAAATAAAATTTTAGTTCTAAAACTCGGAAATTTTAAATCTAAATTTAAAATTGGAAAGCTTTTAACTTTAACGGGAGAACACAAAGTAAATTCTTTGGCCATGTCCAAGTGAACAAAGTAGGCATTTATTTAAAATAAAATTCCAAATAATACTCCTCTGTACTGTGTCCTTTCCTTTGTTTTCCAACAATTTAAAACTATTTGAATCTATACAAACCTACAAAGAAACAGACAAAAACATTTAGTATATATTCACAACACAAATGCAGTCCTCAGGCTCAGAGAGCTTCTTTTGGTCCTAAATTCATGACTTCACCTGTTTGGTCTTCAGGAAAGTGTGCAGTTCAGAGACATTTGCTTTTCAGATTCCAGCCTTGGTCAGTGCAGTGGGCAGTGAGGCTCAGATGCAGTTCAGATATGTGACTGTCTCTCTGCACTTTGTGTATAGCTGGGCCATCTGAGATAACTACTAACCAGGGTTCATTACTTTAATCACCTGCTTAAATCCCACATTTTCCATCATGCTTGCTGTTGTGGTGTTTTTTTAAAAAATAAAGTAGTGTGTACCTTTGTAGTCTCACTGTGAGTTTTTGTTATAACGTGTGGAGCTGGAGAAAGGGGATCCTGTGGTCTGTTTGGTTCAGGAGGACCAGCAGCACCTGTTTGGGTCTGGGACTTAAAAGTCTTACATTGTTTCTAAAGGATGGTCCTGCTTTGACACAGTTTGCAGCTTCTCTGCTTCCTTTCGGACTTTAAACAGCCAAAATATCTCAACACATTGAACTCTTCTGCCCCATTTTTTTCAACAACTTCCTTGTCTTTTGAGCCTTGGGCTGTATGTACGTTGCCATGTCTCCTTTAGTAACGCTGTCCCTCAGGTTTTCCCTCATTGTTTTCTCTTTTATCTCGCTCGCTCTCCTGAGACGTAGTACACCTGGCTGCAGAAGCTCAAGCATTAGCACGTGTCCTGCTACTGGCTTCTATGCCTACATCCCACCCCACAAAGATGACCGCAGCTCTTTTCCAGTCACATGATTGGTTCGAGTGGCGCTATTCTCATTATGTTTGGCTTTTCACGCTTTCTGTTAAAACATGAATGGCTACGTAATATTGACCGTGTCTTAAATTTCTGTACTATCACAATAATTATCGTTATCGTTTTATTGCCCAGCTTTATTTGCAGAGCTTCATAAACACCTTGTACTGTTGTGGAAATCAGGGTGCCAGTTTTGAATTTCTGGAACTTTCACGAAGGATTATGATTTTGTAAACCTTCACCACATGTTGAAACGGTGGCTGTTGTAAATGCTTCATAAAGGTTGTAAATGTATCCTAAACTTTTGTTACCATATCAAGCTGGCTCTGCAAATGTTTCCTCCAAGAAAGTGTCACAAATGTTCACAAAGCAGTTGTAAGGCAAGTAGACACCTCACCTCTTGAGAGTCAAAAATATCTCATAACATGTCATGTGAATTCGTAACATTTTACTTACGTTTCCTAAAGAATTTGCCACATTTTGCATTTTTAATAAGTGCTCTGTAATGGTTTGTAATGAGTCGTAAATGCATCATTACTGATTTAGGTTGACATTGAAAAAACTGTGCAGCATCCATACATAGCTGTCTTATTCAAAGCTGCACGTGCCAAAACAAAGACCACCATTTTCCTGACTAATAAAGAGAATTAATCTTGGTTGAGAAGCTGATTTGCTGTTCACTATTTCCTCAGTGCTACTGCTGTGACCCACTTTACCTATCAGCTCTGTGGTCAGAACTGCAGTACAGGGGCAGGCTAAAACTTAACTCTTTTCTTTCCTGGTGTGTGTGTGTGTGTGTGTGTGTGTGTGTGTGTGTGTGTGTGTGTTTGTTGCACGTGGGTGAGTGAGTGAGCAAGTGCGTGAGTGAGCGGGCCCGCCCACCCCGCAATTGCCCCTTGAACACAGGATCTGACAGAGAGCTTTCTTTTGGATAAACAATATGTTTTTAATTTCTCCAGTACCAAAAACAGTGTTGATAACACAGGAGCTTATTGATACTCCAGTCTTCAAAAATGTACCCCCAGTTTCCCTTTAGTACCGGGTTTTGGCAATTCTATTGAATTGTGCATATAAGCTTTATATTTCCCTTGTCTTTCTGTCATAATACGTACACTTATAACATAGACCCCAATCATTAAATAGCCCACTGTGAACGCATGTTGTCATGTCTGAAAGAAATAACTTTTTTGATTGATTGCGTTTAGAGCAGTATTTCAGGCAATGCGTATGTGTCAGTTCTGCCATAGTGTGAGCAGTGCTGATGACACTTTGTTGTTTAAAGACACTGCCTTTCTGGCACTGGTTTTAAAAGATAAATGTACTGCCTTGGTGTTGAGTCACAGGACACTTCACAATAAGTGGGATGCACTACATTGTTGGAAAGGTGTAGCATCTGGGCATTTAGTAATGTTGTTGATGGCTGGTCAGTAGTCTCTCAGAATGGGATTTTTATTGTCATTTCAGTGAGAAAAACTTCAATCTATGTAACGTAACCTAAAATCATGAATAATAAAACAGATTCTGTTTATTAGAAAATAAAAGGAAACAAAATGATGTTAGGAGAAAACAGGAAAGAAAGGAAGGGCAGATGAAAAGCTGATTTTTTTTTTAACAAAACCATAAATTTCTGCTCTCTTTTTGAGCTGTCAGACCACCATTCATTACTCCTCTGCACTCTGACAGTATTATGACCTACATTTTTCTCTTGTGTGACTCAAAAACTCAAAAAGCGAGTTTGAAGACAGCAAGATGAAAAAAATATGCTGAGATACTTTTAGGGTTAAAGGATTTATTTGGGTTTTTGGAGGTTGTCCCCTTTTTTGTATCTTCGTTCTCACATGGTCTCTTTATGACTCACCACTGCTGAATTTCCTCAACCAATCAGAATTCAGCTCTCTATGGCTGCCTGGCTTGCTTTATCCTCAGTGGAAAGTCAGAGAAATCACTGTTCACAGTTCATACTTTGCTTTGCATTCTTTAAGACTATCTTGAATGAGAAAGAGAGATTTTGTGTGTATGTGTTCATGTGTCTGTTTATTTTCTATGTGCATCATCTCAGTGCCATCACTATGATTGTAGTTATGTGACCACATTCTTTCCATATTGATTTCCTCAAATGCCTCTGCACACAATTACCTTGATTTTAGCATGTGTTTTGTGAACTAAAGGTCAGTTTGATTAATTTGTCTTCATGTTTATCAGTCTTAAAGGATTGTGTCATGCCAGTACTGCCATTGACATGTCTTTTATGTTGTGTATTTTCTTGAGAAACTGATATAAATTCCCCCTCTTCTGTACAACTAATTTGTTATTCGTCTCAGGCTTGACACAGCTGTCCTTATTCAATTATGGGTAGTTTGTATTTACATTTAATTGTGCTCTGCTAAAATACTGTTGTTACAGTCATTGTGACAAGACCATTGTCAGTCCTTACAAATGGGCGAATTAATTTTTCTGGCTACAGTTAAAGTTAATGTTTATTTTCTATCATTTATTTTTTATCAGTTTTTTACCTTTACTCTTGTTGTGATAGAGGTAATGTGAAGTCATTAACTGCTGAACATTATTGACCATTTAATTTACTGTTCATTGAATCAGTATCAGCATGAGGCTGATTTGAGACTACCTCATTACTTTTGGCTGACAGAGTGCTGGGTAATGTTACTATCAAAAAAGCCACAATGAAGAAGTCTGGGTTTTATTGTAATTCTATTAGTTGTGCTGTAGGAGTCTAATCGACCACCTCTCCCTCTGTTTTTCTTCTTCTCTGTTTTTCTCTTTCCTCAGGGGTTTGTGGTTGTTGCGGGGCACTCAGGCCTCGCTACAAGAGACTGGTAGACAACATCTTCCCAGAAGATCCAGAGGTGAGAAGCAATACTTTATGTTCCTTTTAGTAATGTCTTGTCTTGCTATCTTTACATGTTGAAAGTCAATTTACCCTTCTCTTGCTCATGGTTACATATAGAAATCATGTGGAACTGACTGATCTGTGGATAAAAAGAGGTGTTTTTGTACAATAAGGTTTAAAACTGAGATTTACTAGAGCTAGCTGGTAGCGTCAATTTGTAATTTCTTAATATAAACACAGTTATGACAACACTTGAGCTTTAGAGGATTTAGGTTGAGATTGAAGAAAACTACTTTGTGCAGCCTCCATACATAACTGTCTTCTTCAAAGCTATCTGTGCTAAACTAAAGACCTCATCTGTGCCATCATTTTCCTGATTTACTGAAATCTGATACTGATGACTCATAAAGAGAATTAATCTGGGTTGAGACGAAGAAGCTGATTTGCTGTTCACTATTGCCTCAGTGTTACTGCAGTAACCTACTTTACCTTTCAGATCTATGGTCAGAACTGCAATACAGGGACAGGCTAATACTTAGCTCTTTTTTTTCCTAGTGTGTGTTGTTTGCAAATGCCCCCGTGCATTGTGCTCCAAAAAAGATTCTATGCTAGGGTTTAAACTGCTGCAGCTGAGTCCGTAACTAATGGTGTCCCAGCAGCTTGGGAATAATGAAGCCGTCTGATAAAGTTCATTTGAAGCTGTGTCGCACTGCGTGAACATAAGAGATTCTAGGCCTTTCATTTAACTTGTCCGAGCCGAAAAAGCACGTGTGGGACGAGACATTAATGAGGCTCCCATTTCATTTAAAATTGTATAGTATCACACTTATACTTTATTGTTTGTAATATTGGTTTGAAATACATAACAGAACTCAATACAATAGATACAAAAATCAAAAGTAAACAGAGTTAAATGACAACAAATAAAAGCACATAAAACTGTTTATAATATGACTGGATTAGTAAATACAATAAAAGTAAATTAGTTGATAATAAAATAAATAAATGGATCGATGAAAAAATAAAGTGGGAGTAAGACCTGTTTTTTATTATTTAGAAAAGTCTTTCTTTAAAATAAGTTTTACAGAGTGGTATAAAAGTAGATACTGTGTTTGCTAACCTCAGTTCTTCTGGTAACGAGTTTTATAGCTGCAGGGCTCTATGCCTGTTTTCCTTTTTTAATGCGTGGGAATAGTTAGGAAGGTCAGACATGAGGAACGCAAGCTGCAGCTTGGTTCATGAGGCCACTTGCTGGATATTTTAGACGGAGATAGTTGTAGAGATAGCTGTAGATAGTTGTGTGTGAAAATCCCAGTAGATAAGCAGTTTCAGAAATACTCAGACCAACCTGTCTGGCACCAACAACCATGCCACATTCAGTCAATTATCACTTTTCTTCCCCATTCTGATGCTTGGTTTGAACTTCAGCAGGTTGGCTTGACCATGTCTACATGCCTAAAGGCATAATGTTGCTGCCGCATGATCAGCTGTTTAGATATTTGCTTTAATGAGCAGGTGAACAGGTATACGTAAAGAAGTGGCCAGTGAGTGAATGTACTAGTTAGCTGTAAAGCACAATAGCAGTCATTATCTAAGGTATTAATTGCAGGTGTGCTTTTTCCATTGTGATGTCTGCCTTTTAAAAAAATCTGCTGATGCTACGAATGTGAGTAGCAAGTGTTACAGTTACAAATTAATTAAGAGGGTTTATCAAATGTTAAACTAATTTGAACAAGGTGCAGACCATAGCACTTATTTTGTATTCATGTTTGCACATATTTTTTGCATAAAAATTAAAATATATCCAAAAACAGTGGTTGCATTTTGGTTTTGTGCATGCTTGTCACCGAGGCACTTACATTAAAGTGACTATTGTAAATGTTATTCGTGACACCTGTGCTTTTCCGACTAAAATATCTGCTGTTCAAGACACATCCTCAGCTTGATATACTAGTTTCTTTTTGGTAAATGATGACTTGTTTTAATCACACTTGTAGAGTGTATCTCTCATTGCCGTGTACGGGGTAATTAAATTGCATAACTAAGTCAGCCAGTGGTTGTGTGAGAATTTACCATTTTAGAGAAAGTTGCCCTTGTGTATTGCTATTGTGTTTAACTTTTTTTTTTTCTTGGAAGGCTTTTTTTTATTGTCTTCTTTATTTCTGCTCTTGTCTGAATGTAAACAAGATGTCAGTGGACTGTAGATGTTTTTAGCTCGCTCTTCCCCCAGACCAAACCAAACAGCTGTAAAGTAGGTCAAGGGGAAAAGCCAAAGTTAAAACTTGATGGTCTAGTTATACCCTTCGATTTGGATTTTTTGCAAAGAAGTGTACACATCACTATGCTGATGTGATTGCATTAGCAAGAAAATATTTGTGCAACAGCACATTCATTAGTTATTCTCTGTCTGCCTTCTCGACAGTAAAAGTGTCACATCTGTAGTAAGCAAACCAAGGCAGAGCCTGTCAGTGAACATACCAACCTCATTTGTATATCCTGTCACACACCTAGGATGGGCTAGTCAAGGCCAACATGGAAAAGCTGACATTCTATGCCTTGTCAGCTCCAGAGAAGCTGGACCGTATCGGAGCCTACCTGTCTGAGAGACTGTCCAGGGATGTAGCTCGACACAGATACGGGTGAGCTTCATCTGTTGCCATTCAAAATAGTCTCTTTAAACATTTTGATTTCCTCTGCCGTAACAAATACTGTTTGCAAATACTTTAAATACTTTTTCTATTTATTCTCTGCCACATATCGTCTGATTTAACTCTAGCACAATTAAAGCTCGGATGTAAAAACTCTGGAAAGATTATGGTATCCTTTCATTAAAGAGACATGGACTGATCTCTGCACACGTTCTGAGCTCATCAAAGAGCTTCAGATTTTGCTATAAAAATCCTTTGGGTTCTTGACCCTGTTCTTTCATTATATATTTAAAAGTGACTGTCACTGTGTTCAAAATATAACCAATAAGGCAAGGTGGAGAGTTGGTCTGTTTTTAATAAAAACAACATGATTGGTTTGGGTTGTATGGTGTGATGTGTCTGTTCAGTCTATACTTACTTTATATTCTACTGAAGTTGTTTTTCTCCAGGATGCCCTGTGATGCTTCTCACTAATGCAAACAGTCTGTACAGATTATATTTACACTTGGCAGAGTCTCGCTGAATATGTTCAGTGTGCCAGTCTCCAGAGTTTGTCAGGGAGAGCTTATTTCATTTTGATTTCATCCAGACAGAGATTTCATTTGCCTACAAGGTTAATGGTGCCCCTCTTTCACTCTTTTTCGAATTCAGGTATGTATGCATAGCCATGGAAGCCCTAGACCAGCTTCTGATGGCCTGTCACTGCCAGAGCATCAACCTGTTTGTGGAGAGCTTTTTGAAGATGGTACGCAAGCTTCTGGAGTCAGACAAACCCAGCCTGCAGATCCTAGGAACCAACTCGGTAAGTTTTATATTAGTTTTAAGACTCCGAGCTTTCTTTTATATTTTTTAAAATAAACTAACCAAATAACAAAAATTGATTGCTCCATTCCGCTTTCTGTTTTTGCTTTGTGGAACAATAGCAGTTGTCGATTTTAGTTTCACATAAAAGTAAATGGCGATAGAATTACAACTCTGCAGGAAGTGTGTGCAGTAAAATTGTAGCAAATGTAAGGAAAACAAATCAAGTGCTGTAGTCTTTTTGGAAGCTAGTCATTGCACTCAAGGATAGAGAATATGTAATAAAGACATGTACACACGTATCTTCGTAACTGCGTGTCCGCGGCACACTTTTTCAAAGGATATTTTGTTGCACTTTAAATACTGACAATCTTGTACTTCTTGTACTTTATATATAATTTAATAATTAATTCTTTCATTCCTACAATGTGATCTGTAATTTTAGCCACAAGTGTGCTTTTTTAATGATATAAATTTATATAAATCGTTGCACACTGATGCTGTTAAGTGTTAATGTGTCTTAGTATCTAAGCTTTCCTGCTGCATCAAATTCTGCCCATTTGAGTGGATTTAAAGGTATTACCTAAAAGTTGACAGGTTGCATGTACTTTCCTGCTGTGGTGAAGTAAAAGATGTTAACCTTGAGAGAAATACTTTGTTGAGAAATTGTAGCGCTTAGCCAGAGAGCAGTGGGCAGAGAGTGATGAGTATCTTCTGATGTGGGAAGCAGCTATCAGTGCTGTCTGCAGGGTCAGCAGAGGACATATAAAGGAAATCAGATTAGCTGCAGACTACATGGGCACAGCTTTGCAGTCAGCTATGCAAGCTGATGAGACATGCCAGCTTCTTATTCAACAGTTGCTATCAGTCTGTCTTGCACAAGCTTTTAAGTGCATATTTAAGACAAATACAGAGCTTGATGTATGGAGCAGTAGAGGAATTTTGCTCATTTGAATTCAGATTGCCTGTTTATGCTGCAGCTCTATGTATGTTTGTCAAGCATGTGTCAAATTAAGGCCGGCAGGGCAGAATAAGGCCCAGCTTTCACCAGGTTGTAGCTGTGGTTTGAACAGTGATGTGTGCCATGTGCTCATGCTAAACTAAACAGGCAGGCACACCTTGTCTGCACCTGCAAACTAACAAGCTAGCTGACGCAGAGTTCAATAGAGAGGAAAACTGATATTGAAGACAATTTCAGCTCAGGTTGGAGACTAAGTAGCCTACTTCTTTGCCAAGTGTAACCAGAGGCCCATGTGTCCATTAGTGTGATAGCATGAACATAAACTTGTTAATTTTCCCTACAAAAATCATATTCTTTCTGCTTAGTTTCACTCAATAATGTTTATCAGACCATCCACATCCCACCTGTGTGGCCCATTCAACACTTTGAGGACCACTGTTATAAAGGCTAATACTTTTTTGTGGAGTGGTGGAAGGCTTTATGTGGACCACATTGTAAGTAAAAAGACTTTATGAGACACACATTTTCAATTAATTTAAAACATGTGAGTTAACTGTCTTTCTGGCCCTTCATGTGGTTATTTCCCAGTGTGGTCCTTAGTAACACCTCTGCTGTAGAGGCTTAACCTCAGCCTAAAGCCACCAAAGGCTGCATTAAAAGACTTGTAAATGACACATCCATCATAATACAGCATACCACATTTCTTTTAAAGCCAGGGGAAGAATAGTTTAGACTGCACTTGTTTAACAAGATCTTCAGTTGTTCCTGCAAGATTCCATTACAGGAACACAAATATGACTTTAATTTTGATATTAAAAATTACTGTAAGTATCAGTTCTGGAGACAGCCCTAGTAATACAACAACTTTGCAATGCTTCATATGAATGGCATAATTTTTCATGGCTTTTTAAAAACTTTTTCTATACCAGTTCCAAGATTTTTGAAATAAGCACCAACATATCAGTGTTTTTACTATGAGGTGTAACAGTTGCGTTTATACAACAGTAGCCACTGCAAACATTTTAGCCTGTGGAACATAGTTAATTTCACAGTGGCAGTGCCTGCTGTCTCAAACACAATAGTAACATGTATTTCAGCATAACATAAAGATAATACTTTGGATGGTGTTAATATGAACTGAAGCCTTGAATTCTTTAAACAGATGCAGATGCCAGTCTCTTTTAGGTGCTTCACTACAGTTGAAGCATAACCGTCCTTGGTCTGAAAAGGATGATAGAATTGTTTGCCTTTTGTAAATCGGCTATCACTCCTTGGTCATCTACCTCAAGCACAAAGTACTTCAGTTTCCCCTGTGGGATTAATAAAATATTCTGATTCTAAATCTGAAGTACCCAACTCCTGACTACCTTTCCTATTGATGAGCTGGAGGGTGCTATCTTAGCAGCTGCACTTGTCGTCATCTTCTATATGTAGTTTTTGCTGTGCCATTTGTAGTTTTTCCTATGTTTCTAAGTGGTGACAAGTTGACATCCTTAGTACAAACTACATTAAATTGCCCAAATATTCAGAACAGACAACACCCTGAGCCACTTTCACATAACTTCTGCCCATTTTCATGGGCGAAGTTGTCACTCAACATAAGCAGAGCAGAGTCAGAAAGAGGGGAAATAGGAGGATTAGAGAGGTTATTACAACGGGACTCAAACTTTGCCAGGTATTTTTGACTTTTGTTTTACTTTTTACTTCTGAGAAATTTCTAACACACCCCACAGCACCTGAGTTAGTGCTTGTCAACCTGCTTTTACTTTTGTGGAATCTGTGATTGAGAGGAGGCAGGTTTTCTCTGTTCTCTCTCGCCTCTGGTTCTTCAACACTATTCTTCCAGTCAGATACAGAATCAGTAGACACAGAGTTGATACATTAATACCTGGAAGCTGCCCAGTAATACTGGCAATAATGCTGGGCAGCTTCCAGGACTCAACTGTGGCAGTGAATTGCTGCTGCAGCTGAGTGGCTTCACAGGAACAGTTATCTACTCACTTTATTTAATTTGCTCAAGGATACCTCATTAAATTTCAAAACTGCACCTAACGCTCATTCTCTACATAGGAAATGAATCAGCAGGGACTTATTTAGATGTTCATTTTCTTTGTGAATGCTGCCCTTTTGTGTTACTGCTCTAATTCAACCTATATATTTCTATGGGAAAATTTGCTATAATTACTATTTTCTTTTCTGATTATGTATTCTGTAATTCTTGTTTCCAATGGTATCATGATCTAACTTGATTCTAAAGAAATTCACTTCATAATCTATTAATTGGAGAGTCGTGTGAAGCTAAATGTCAGCCTGTTTAAGTGATGACATTTTCTGGCCCAGTGGGAAAGCCTCACTCTGCTCTGTGTTTTTCACTCTTAATCCAGTGTTATGGTGCTCTGGCTAGACTGTAATTTAGGAGATAGTCACCTCTGAGATTTAGACTTCTTCAGTGAAGAGGGTTTAATCAACTCAAAATAAACTCTTAATAAAATTGGACTTTTGAGGAATGGACTTATTACTATAAATCTTCTGGGCTGCGGCATTTCTGTATGAGATAAAAATAAATTTGTCTTTTTTCCTCTGCCTCCTTCCATTGTCAGTTTGTAAAGTTTGCCAACATAGAAGAGGATACGCCATCGTACCACCGCAGTTATGACTTTTTTGTGTCCCGCTTCAGTGAGATGTGCCATTCAAGCTATGAGGACCCAGACATCCGCACCAAGTATGTAAAAAAGTTGTTTGACTGTGATAGAAAACATTGTTATATAACTACTATTCTTAGACTGCGTAGGATGGTTTTTATAAAAAATAGTTTTTAGTTTCTTTTTTTAGACTTTTTTCTTTTATACACTAAAATAAACGTGATATCTTATGTCATTGTTTTTATTAGCTGAAAATAGTACAACATCTTTTGACAAGTGAAATATAGCTTTGATGACATGAAGAAATGAAGCACAGAAGGATACAAACACAAAGTTAGATAAAAATATAATTAGCTAAATACAGTTTCCTATTTATAGTCTGAGTAATCAGTCAAATGATTTCTGTGTGTGTGTGATTGTTGCTGTAAGGATCCGCATGGCAGGTATCAAGGGTCTACAGGGTGTCGTGAGAAAGACAGTCAATGATGAGCTGCAGGCCAATATCTGGGATCCTCAGCACATGGATAAGATTGTCCCCTCTCTGCTTTTCAACCTGCAGAGTGGAGAGCGTACTGAGAGGTGAGTGCTACCAAGGAAATGCAGATGCCTCTTTTTCCTTAAACTTATGTAATCGAATAGACATGTTACATTTGATTTTCAATGTAACAAATTATTATAAATAGTTTCAAATGTGATGTTATCGACCCTTTATGGACCTTGTTTTGTGTACTAGAACAAAGTCATACTGAAACAGAAAAGGGCCTTCGCCAAACTGTTCCCACAAAGTTAAAGCATTCAATTGTCAGAAATGTCTTGGTAAGCTGATGCATAAAGATTTCTCTTCACTGAAATTGATAAGTCCAAGCCAACCCCAGAAAAACAACCCCATAGCATTATCCCGTCTCCACTAAACTTTACAGTCAGCACAATGCACTCAGGAAGGTAAGGGCCCTGTCACACCATGACGATTTAAAGAGCTTATGCCAGTGCAGCCAAATTCCTCTAAAACGCTGGCATACGCAGAATAATTATGTTATATGGACGTAGACACAACATATATAGAACGTAATACTAGTGCTAGTGTACTGCCGGCATTCACAACTTGAAGCTCATTTATTCCACTCCCCTTAAACGCACCACATACGCAATTATTCGGCAGCTGTGTGTTAGAAACACATTCTGTATGACTGGATCATGTCAAATACTTCTGCAAATGTCAATATCTGTTGGAGGTATGTTTGATATATGTTACACATATGTTAAAAACATGTTATTCATAGGTTATTAATACGTTTTGGGTATGCTAGACATTATCTCCACATATTTTTACGAGTAACATGAGTATCCGTATGCATTAAGTACCTGCAGCATATGGTCCTTGTATGTGGGACGTATGAACCATGCGCTGGCAAACGTCGGAGATTTTGTGCATGCTCAAAATTTTCCGGCGACCTTGATGTATTACCACGTATACCGGCATACTTCAGCATGCTCTTAACTTATAAAAAACTTCCCTAGGACTTAATTGACATTTGCCAGCGTATTTGCAGTTTTTTCCTACGTGGGCATATGCTTGTTAAATCGTCAAGGTATGACAGGGGCTTAACACTCTCCTGGCATTCACCAAAGCCAGACTCATCCATCAGATTGCCAGACAAAAAAGTGTGATGCATCACCCCCAGAATCTCACTGCCACTTCATGGCTGAGTTTCTGTGGTTCCTAAATGCTTCCACTTTGCAATAATACCATTTACAGTTGATGGTGGAATATTTAGGAGTGAAGAAATTTCACCAACTGACTTATTGCAACGGTAGCTTCTGTGTTACAGTATCCCATTCAAACTCAGAGTGTGTGTCACAAGTGTTTGTAAAGGCAGACTGCATGGCTAGGTGCTTGATTTTTATACACCTGTGGCAATAGGACTGAATGAAAGACCTGAAATCAATGATTAAGAGGTGTGGCTTAATACTTTTTCCATAGTGTATTTTGAAGCATATCCCTTAGATATAACTACCACTTGTAGCTCACTTTTCTGAAGTAAACTTGGCTTTGACGAGTACTTATTCCCACTTCTGAGTTTCAGCTCTTTCCATAGAGTTCAATTGGATTAAATTAAGGAATCATAGCAGACCGTTTCAGAATAGGCAGTTTTAACTTCTCATTCTGTCTTGGGTGCTAATACATGTATGTTTTCTATCACAAGTTGCATCTGTTTCCATTTTATTCTGCACAAATTCATGGCACCCTATAATTCTCAGAGAAGATGGTGTTCAGGTTTTGTGAGCACAGAACTGATGTGCATGAACATACTAAAATTTTATCATATCTGATGGCTCCACGGTGGGAGTAGCCAAAACATACAACAACAGGAATCTCTGCTATTTGTTTCTGATAGAGCACAGTAATGTGTCTAGATCTAAGCTAGTCACAAAGCTGCATAAACATGCCATCTAACATTTGGGGAGAAAGCTGATGACTTAAAACTGGATAGTGTTGACCTGCTGATCCTTGAGAACACAGTTCAGATTCATTATGCTGCAGTCAACTGGTACTGTTTCTCACATTGGGCCATATTTGTCCTGACTGTCTAGCTGGCCATCACCCGTGTCATTCATCATCACTGTCATCACTGACAGCTCTGTTTCCCCATATGGACATCTGGCAACCCACCAGGAGCATCCAAGAACAAAGAAACCATGACATAGGGAAAAGATTTCAAGGTGAAAAGCAGAAAATGTGAAAGAAGAAAGCATGAGCAGAAATATTACAATGGTCGGATAATAAAGGCTCAAACACAGAGAGCTGGAGGATGCCAGTATGTGAGAGTCTGAGCAGTCTGGAGCCTCCTTCTCTTGGCAGCATTCCATATACACAAATTCACTTTGACGTCAATGCCGAGATCTGAAAGTTATGGAAGTAAAGGGGAGGGCAGCAACAAGAACATTGGGAGATCTAGTGAAGGATAGATAATGGAAATTAGAGTGATAGAAATGTAGGAGCTATTCAAAGAGAGACAGATCAATTCAACAGGGAGTCACATTTCATCCACAGCTTCTCTCTGCTCTGTGTGTTATGCCCCTGCTGTGCACCCTCATTTCCTTCTCACACTGGGCCTAGCTTGTCATTACCCACAGCAATCAGTACAGAGTCTAATTACCTTACAGATGGTGCATTTTCAGGTCACGTAAGGATCAACTTTAGTCAACCTTCTGACAGTTAGAACTAACTTCTAAAAGTTTTTTTATGAAGATGACCAAAGCTTTCTCTGGACTTCATTTGTGTTTGCACTTCGAGATGGTTGTTTTAATGTCATGTAGGTGCATACAAAACATTATTGTTCCTCTGAGATGAGCTACACCTTAAACCTTTGCACATTCCATAGACTCAAAATAAACACATCTGAGATCAAATGGCTGTAGCCAAGGAGGCTTTTTCAGATGACGGTGATGCTAATTTCTCCTCACAGCAGATGCTTCCTCAAGAGTTTCAAAAATTATGAGTTGATATTGTATAGTACAAACCAACTCGGGATGGTTTATCTACTGAACAAATGGTCTGCTACTGAACAAATAAAAAAAAAGTCAAGATATTACTTTTTCCCTGCAGCTCAAAGGAAGAAAACTTGTCTTAACTTAGCCCTGACTTAATCCTATGTGCTGTATGCCTGTTTATTGTATTTTTTATTTTAGTTGCAATTTATTTTACCTATTTTAATTTTAAAGAGAAATGAGGGGGGAGGATCTCACATTGCCCCACAGCAGCAGCAGGCAAGATGAAAGAGTTAGGCTTTCAATAAATAATGTCATCATTGGTGGACTACCCGAGGCTAGTCATGACCAAGATGTTTTAAACTATGCATGAGAGCAAAGAAGGGCTGGACACGTTGCAAGCAACTACATGCGTTTACATATATGCACAAATTTGGACACCAACATGGCCTTCATGGCTGTACATAAATGCATATGCGTACAGTGGCTAACTCTTTCACCTAATTTTCACTGCGGACAAACTGCAGAGGAGCACAGGCTGCAGTGATTCAGCCATCCAAACAGTGTTTGTGTGTTAGAAATGGAGCCTTAGTGGAAATTTTATTTCATAAAGTTGATTTCAAACCCTCTCTGTTTTCTCTCTTGCTGTCTGCACCCTCCCTATTTGCCTTCCCCTGCTTCCCTCTGCTCGCCTCCTCCCTGCATTTTTTTCCTTTCCTCTCCTTTTTTACTTCCTCACCCGCATCGCTCCATACCAGCCGCTCTCCCTCTCCGCTGCAAGCTTCGGAGAAAGAGAAGGAAAGCCCGGTGGAGCTGACGGAGCGCTGCTTCAGGGAGCTGCTTGGACGAGCCGCCTATGGCAACATCAAAAATGCTGTCACGCCCGTGCTGATGTGAGTCTGCAAAACTATCTTACTTATGACGAATATTCTCTTGATTGTGATGTGTTCTTTTATGCAGTTGTTGAGTTTTACATATAGACTGAAGCTGAAGGGAACGCTGTATATCAATGCTCCGTTGGCGCAGTTTTATCTTTTCACTGATTGGCCCACGGGGCCACAACAAGGTCAATGCAAGGTTATGTAGTTGTTCTTGACTCAGTGTGAGCGCATGATTTTGCGGATGGGACATTTAAATTGTGTGCTACTGCTTTTTTTTTTGCTAGGTTATAATCTTATTGAAGTTATATTTTTTGTTCTGCCAATACATTGCTGATTCTCAGCTTTCTTGTAGTGTTATCAGCCTTTTGATGTGTCTTTTTTAAAAATGTAGCTTGGATTGTCTTTGAACCTGGTTTCTTTGTACGCTTAGTATTTTCATTTTAGTCATCTCTCAGTCCTTCTCTTTCTCCTTACTTGAATCGAACCAGCTTTGCTGTTCCTCTTGAAATTAAGTATTTTATCTATCTCAGCCTTTTCCTTTCACCACTTCTTTGTGCTTTTATCTGTCTTAGATCGCTTAGCTGTTTAATCTGTTGTACCTCCATCTATCTTTTGTCCCTCTTGGCTTCCCTGCATCTCAGCTCAGTTTTCTGATTATTCCAGTTTTGTTTTCTGGTTAAGTTTGTAGGGTGTGGTGGAAGTTGCGGCTAACTATTTTAGATTTGAGAAATTTTATTCTATCCATTTTATGGGATGCAGTAGATCCCAGAACAAACAAAAATGTAATGTAAATATGCACAGGGGTCTTGTAAATGGAGAATTTCACGTGCTTGACGTTTGTAATGCCTTAATACCTTTATAGATTATTTCTGTCCATACTTCCCACTAACAATTTTTTTGCAGTTTTCTTGCACAGTTATTCTCTTAACACTTTTGATCCATCCAGTTTAAGTTTTCTCTTAGTAGTCATGTACTGTGTGAGACCCATGCTCATCAGTCCATTGCTGTCCCCGTTTCTGTCTGTTTCATGCTTTAGTAATATATCTCCCACTCTTTATATTTACATGCATAGATAATGTGTCACTCTGCAGTTAAAGCAGCTGTTCAGTAGAAATGACCTTGACCATTTTTGTAGAATTTGTAGAAGCATTGTTGGGGATGTTTCAGTACTGCACTTTTTGCCACATTTTAGTCTACAGGTACTGACTGTAGACTATGAAAAGTGCTGCATATTATAGTAAATGTTTATTTGTGCCTAAGTAGCTCTCTTGCTCCTACAGTTTCCACCATTCTTAAATGTTAAAAAAGTATACATGATGTACAATGTCTTTACTAAATGTGCTCTTTATGCCCTACTGCTCTCCATCACTCCTGCTGCAGTAAAATTGCATCCTGTGTATCTTCCCTGTCTCTCTCCCTCTGTTTGTAACCCCACAGGCACTTAGATAACCACTCTCTATGGGAGGGAAAGAGCTTTGCAGTGCGTTGCTTCAAAATCATCATGTACTCCATCCAGGTGAATAACATAGGCCATAATATCCTTCATAACCTTACCGTTTCCTCTACCTGTCACTTTGCTGACTTCATATCTAGGTTGAAATGGATTTACATACCACAATGTTTTTGTCTTTGTAAGTGGTTATTGCATTCTTAAGGGGTGTAAAGTCGAAGCATGTTCCAATATTCATGAAGCTCTCACTGATTTCAATTTGGGCATCAGTCTCTTTGCTCACAGCTGTGGTTTATTTTGGATCCGAATGAAAAATGCTAATCAGTAAAGCGCGTTATCTCCTGCATCCAGTTTTTAGTTTGCCTTCTAATTAAGTATCTTTCTCTAACTAGTTTCCCATCACTTCTTCTCCCACTCTGCTTTTTTCCTCTGTGTCTTTCTTGTGTTCATTGAAGTCTGGTTTCAATCAGACATTAATTCTGTGTTTGTTTTCAGTCCCAGCACTCTCACTTAGTAATCCAGCAACTTCTTGGTCACCTGGATGCTAACAGCAAGAACTCAGCCACAGTGCGAGCAGGAATAGTGGAAGTCTTGCTGGAGGCGGCTGCCATTGCAGCCAGTGGCTCTGTAGGTGAGTTGCATGCAAACAAGGTATTTGTTGGCAAAATGAAAACAGGTTCAGGCATGATGCATCATAATGCTGATATTAATTTGCAGTGAACAGATCTCTTCATAACACACTGTGTGTTTGCAGGTCCCACAGTACTGGAGGTGTTCAACACCCTGCTGCGGCATCTTCGTCTAAGTGTGGACTACGAGTTGACTGGCTCATACGATGGAAGCACCAACATTGGCACCAAGATCATCAAAGCTCATGAGGAGAGGCAGCTGCAGGAAGCTGTCATCAGGACCATTGGTGAGTCTGTGTGTTTTGTGTTTGTTAGAGCTAGAGACAGTGTAGTAGGTGCCATCTGAGTTCTCATGCCTATGCGCCTGCATGTGCAAGTAGGCTTACTAGCATTAATTACTCGGAGGGTCTAGTCAAACTAGACAAGTAAATGTTGCTGCCCTCTCTAGTCGCCAATAGAAAATTAATGGTTAAACTGACTATTCATATTTTATTAATGTAAAACAGTTAACATTTCTTCCTGATGCATTGCGACATCACCCACCACTACCCCAACAGATGGCAGCACCTCTCTGTCTCTGTGATGGGGAAAATGTAAACCACTCAGGTGAAAGATAACTGTGTGAACGAGTGTGGTTTAGCAATACTTTGGTTTAGTGACTGTATGTTGGATGACTGGAGGACTCTGTAATCGTAGTCTGGACAGATGGGTGGATGCTAACATGGAAGGAAAGCAAATTGCTGCTAATGTTAAAAAACTAATAGTCTCACATTCTATGTGTGCAATGCTCTGCATGACCACACATTTTAGTGACATTTAAAATGGTTTTTTTGTATATCTTTTTCATTTGCTGCAAAGCTTCATCATAACTGATTGCCCCACATTAACATCTGTTTCTTTTTCAGGTTCATTTGCCAATACTCTGCCAACTTACCAGAGGTCAGAGGTTATGCTTTTCATCATGGGAAAGATCCCTGTACCTGGTGTTCATCTTGCTCTGCCATCCTCAGGCTCTGGGTATGTTAACTCACAAACAATATTTCCCAAGATGTACATACAAAAGTGTTCAGGTCTGCATGTAGAGCAGAGTCTTTATTTACTGTTTGTAATCACAGGCCTGAGGGTACCAGGATGATTCAGGTTATGTTACTCAAGTCCTTGGTTCAGGTAAGTTGTTGTTTCTAAATGATCTAATGTTTAACAAACTTTAAAATGACTTTGGTTCATTATGAAGTTTTGAAAACGAAAACAAAGTGCTTACCAGTTTAATGTATACATAAATATGAAATCAGTGGCCTTATTAGATTTTATGGACAAGTTCTTGAGCTTTGCAAAAAAGAGTCTCAGAACTGAAGTGTCTCATACTGATGTGCCAAAATAATTTGTCACAATTGCACAGGGAAATAGTCACTCACATATCAGAAGTTTTTGGTAGCTTGTGAAATTATAACCATGCTGTGGTCGCCTTGATTTCCCATTGCACGTTGAGCATTGTAAACTATATATGGCATTTGATTTCCCATCTCTTAGGTCACTGCAGGTTTCCAGACCACTAACATGCTGACAGCTCTGCCCAGTTCTTTCTTGGAGCCCCTGCTGTCCTTCTCTCTAACTGAGGATCCAGAGGTCCGACTGTTGGTGCTCCAAATCCTCCTCAGTCTCATTGACAGGCATGACAACAGGCCCAAGTTTGCCAATATAAGGTGTGTGGCTGGGTTTGTAGGAACTTCAAATGGGTGAAGTATTTTGGTACTTTACATATACTTACTAACCTGTGCTTCAGCTACAGTTTTTCTCTATGGTCTTCTTTCTTTATAGCATCATCTCAGACATCTCTGTACTGAAGCTCAAAGTTGACAAGTGCTCCAGACAGGACAATTTATTCATGAAAAAGGTACATTTTTAATAGTTGTCAGAATGTTTCTGCCTTTTTTCATATAACATTTTCTCATACTTTTGAATATCACGAGTTTCTCATAAAACATTCACACACACATTAACACAGTGCTTAAGTTTGTGCATATAGGGCTTCTTTTTAATTAAACAAAAGCTCGCACACTAAGGAGACATTTGAGGCAGTTTCTTGGGTTGAGTTTTTGGCCCATAGACAATAACTAACCTTTTATTTAGTAGGTGACCTGTTTTATCTGCTGAACAACAGTTTCCTGAGTTGTGCACATTCATATAGTCATTAAATAGTTCTAATTAAAGCCTGTTTAACCTGTACTTCATTTATTCACAGCATGGCCAACAGCTATATCGACACGTCTACCTGGGCTGTAAGGAGGAGAGCAGTGGCCAGGAGCACTATGAGACCCTCTTTGCTCTGTTAGGTCTTCTCAGTGTGGAGCTGGCCAATGAAGAGGTGGTGGTGGACCTCATTAGGCTTGCACTTGCCTTGCAGGTTTGTAAAGAAATATAGCACCCTTTTTCACCAGCTGCATTTGTCTGCTGCAGATGTACTACAGTGATGATAAATAGCTTAAATGGCAGCTTACAAAGCACTTCATAAGAAACCAATCATTAAATGAATTAAAAAACACACTTGAGGGTAAGTGAGACAGTGTCATAGCTGATGGTTTAGAAGCCAGAATAAATAAATGAACTAAGCAGCATAAGATCAGAAGAACAAAACCCTTGGTCCTCCTCAGGAAGGGTGTTTCACAATCCATTGATTCTTACTGATGTCTTTTTGTATCCTGTGCAGGATCTGGGTCTGTCCAATGATGAGGGTCTGCCTATTTATAACCGTTGTGCTGTTCATGCCCTTGCCGCTGCCTACCTCAACCTTATTTGCCAGCTCACCACCGTCCCAGCCTTCTGCCAGCACATACACGAGGTATGGGTCTGGGCTTTTTTGTGTCAATGGGAACTATGTGCGTTTATTAGTAACTGTTTGTAAACTGCCCTTTTCTCTGCCTTTCAGGTTATTGAGGTGAGACAGAAAGAAAGCCCTTACCTTTTGCCTGAGGACGTTTTTGTTGATAATCCAAAGTATGTATCGGCCTCATCCTGTTTTCTCTCAAATCATACCAGTGTTAAACTTGAGATTTAAATACACAACACTAGATGTAAATTGCTGCTATCGACTACATAAAAACAGCCAGGACTCCCTTTGTACTCCTAGGCTACCTTCTTCACTGGAGAAGGTGGAAGGGGATGTTTTGTTCCTCCAATCAAAGATCACCGAGGTTCTGGGGGGAAGTGGTTATAACACAGAGAGACTGGCTACACCTTATGTTCCTCAGTATACTGGTAAGGAGTCTAAAACCAGTCATCTGGTTACCTAAAGTTTAATCAAAGTCTTAGTTCCTTTGTTTTTTATTGCAGATTTCCTCTGTTTTTATACCACTGTGACAGCTGAGATTATAATCATTTTTTCTCAGGTTGCCCATCCATTTCTCTGTCAGTGCATCTCCCAGTCTTGTGAATGTGATAATCTATCTTTACCCACTTGGTCATAGTTTAGGTCACTGTGACCTCACAAAAACGTTTTTGGCTAAATTTCATAATTCATACACCAGTTATTACAAACTGTCTTGTGGGAAAACTGATGATGCAATGACATGTTCGATTCCAAAGGTCAGCTTCACTACAACTTTATATTCTGCTGTTATTTAACAGAAGGGGAGATGGTGATCATATTTCATTTTAGTTCAGATAGTCTGAGTTGGTGACAATCTTGGGTGCCCACTTTGAACCTGTGATAACTCTGCACACCTTCTACGTATGTGAAGGATTTATGTTTTAGAATTTGTAGCTTCTTTACGGCAAAAAAATTTGATATTTTCCAAAATGCAGTAAAAACAAAAAGTATGATATGTTAATTCATGTCAACCTTTATTTAACTGACAAAAAGAGAAGAATAGAGTAGAATTTAATGGCTGTGACTAAAATAAGATTGAAAAGTGCACAGAATATCAGGTATCAGGAATATCAGCAGGTATTGGGTATAAAAGTAGCATCCATCAAAGATTTAATCTTTACAAGCGATGACAGGCCTTGACTCACTTATTTAACCAAAATTTGAGTGAACTTTTAGTCAGTTCACTAGGAACATTTCTTAGCACAAGACTGCAGAGAATTTAGGTCTTTCAACCTCTACAGTGCGTATTATCGTGAAAAGATGGTTTGGAGAAATTTCAGTGCGTAAAAGGCAAGGGTGTGAAACCCAGTGATGAGTGTGCGTGATCTTTGAGCCCTCAGGTAACAACACTGCCTAAGAAATTGTAATGCTGCTGTGCCAAATATAGCTACCTAGGCCCAGGTGTACTTAAGAAAAACATTTTTAACACAGTCTGTTGCTGCATCCAGAAATACAACTTGAAACTGTAGTATGCAAGGAGGAAGTCATACATTAACTCTGTGCAGAAATGTCGTCAAGTTCTGAGGTCCTGAGCTCATCTCAGATGGACAGAAAGGACTGGAACTGCCTGCTGTGGTCATTTCAGCTTGATTTCAGAAAAAAAAATAGATGCCAGGTTTTCTGTGCCCAAGAGGAAACTGCCTGTCCAGATTTTTAGCAGCAAAAGCATCTGTGATGTGTGAAACAGCATGGCTGAGTTGCATGTATGTGAAGGTACCATTGACTCTGAGGCATATAGTAGGATTTTAGAGACACATTCAAGACCCAAGAGAGCTTTTATTGTCATTTCGAATCACATATAGCTGACACAGAACATAGTGAAATGAGATAGCGTTTCTCCAGGACCTGGTGCAACATATAAACATATAGACATATGACAGGAGGGTTTTTTTTTTCCTTTTTTTTCCCCCACAGTTTAAAATTTAAGTTAAAAATAAAGTGCAATGTGTGAAAATAGTGCAATAGTTGCAAACAATGCAAGAAAAGCAAACAATGACA
>VUQH01088675.1:8953-27372 GCA_015106775.1 Etroplus canarensis | reverse complement strand
CCAGTATGTGCTCAAAGAATGAGGTCAGCTGACTACCTGAATATACTGAATGACCAGGTTATTCCAACAATGGATTTTTTCTTCCCTGATGGCACGGGCATATTCCAAGATGACAATGCCAGGAGTCATCGGGCTCAAATTGTGAAAGAGTGGTTCAGGGAGCATGAGACATCATTTTCACACATGGATTGGCCACCACAGAGTCCAGACCTTAACCCCATTGAGAATCTTTGGGATGTACTGGAGAAGGCTTTGCGCAGCGGTCAGACTCTACGGTCAGACTCAGTGCAAGATCTTGGTGAAAAATTAATGCAACACTGGATGGAAATAAATCTTGTGACATTGCAGAAGCTTATCAAAACAATGCCACAGTGAATGCATGTCGTAATCAAAGCTAAAGGCGATCCAACGAAATATTAGAGTGTGTGACCTTCTTTTTTTGGCCGGGCAGTGTAATACTCACTGTTTTTATGAGGGTGAGCAGTGGGACACTCTGGGACAAGGTAAAGGCTGTCCTCTTATTAAGAAGTTAAAAAAAGTATTTGTGTTTTTTTTCTTCTTTTTTTTACTCCTTTTTCTACCAAACAAAGACTACTTTTCTTGACTTTTGATTTGGGTTGTCGAAATATGTTGTTTGGCTGGGCTGAGCCCAGCCTGGGAACCCAACAAGAAATACGCTCTTGAGAAAAATGCCTTAAGGACTGCTATAGTGCTTGCCTGCTTTTATATGTCCCTTAATCTTACACTTTCTCTTCTTTCTATTTCTCAACAAATCCTCAGTCTGTTTTCCCTCCTTTATTTTCTCTGCTTTTGCAATCTTCTTTTGATTTTTCTATTTGCTGTAATCTCAGAGAAAGTGTCAGTGTAGGACATCACGCTGTGTCACAAGCTGACATCTGACACAGGCCAGGCAGCATAGTCAATAAAGCCCTCTAATTGAGTGCCACTGGCTGCTGTTTATTGACAAAATAAGACCTGGGAATTAGGTGTGTCTCCATCGGGTGCTCACTGCCCCTCTGTCCCCCTGCCTGTCGACAGCTGTCCACTTCTCATCCATCAGCTGCTCTGCTTGGTTTGCCGTCTATGTCAAAGGATAGTACCTCACTTGAAAAACAGCTACTTTTCTTGCCTTCCCTCACGTGGACAGGTGAGTGGGTACATGAGCCTGAAAAAAGTTAAGATGAAAAAGGAGATGGATCATAAAAATGGAAATGAAAGTTTTGCTTACTTTGGGGCGTGCATGTATGTGTGTGTAGCTTCTGTCTCCATCTGTATCTCTGTAATGCCCATCAGAAGAGGAACCAACAGAAAAGCCTTCCAACAGTAAAGCACACTCTTGGTAGTTAATTAGTGTTTATGCTTCTGGACACTATCTCTGTCGCCTGGCAAAAGCACAGATAAGATTCCCGTAGCTAAAGCTCTCTCTTACTGCTTAATTTGAGGCCAGGCAGAGCCCTGGGCTTAGATAAAAACAGAATTCCTCTATCTGCCATTCAGTTGTTCAACACAAAGACGCTTATCACCCTGTCTGTTTTCCTTTCCCCAAATTAACTTCAGTCAAATGGTAATAGTTTGGTGGATGATCACGTCTGCTTGTAGGCATTTACCAGTCAGGTTATCTGAGTGAACATACAGTAAATCCCAGGATAAGTCCATCTCAGTAGTGACTGAACATGGTTGCCGCCAAATGTCAAAGTCTCAGCTGTGCTCCCTCACATTTTTGGCATCCTCCTCCACTCTCTGCTTTCCATTGCCTGAAAATCTTCAGCACCAGGTGGGAGCGATAAGGGCAAGATGGTAGCACGACTGGCTGCTGGACTGGATATGCCACACTAGTAAGCCTAGGATGACGGTGATGAACGAGCCATCCAGCCTTCTGATAATTCGTCACTCACCAGCAGAGAGGGGTCCATTAATCAGGACAAGCATGTCAGTGCTGTATTTTCAAATACAAACCTCCTTTACCCCCACCTCCTTCAGTCCTTAGCTCCTCCACTTTAACCTGACATGACTAACAGTAGGGTGGAGAGCAAGGTGATGCCCATTTATTTTGTGATTTCCCTAACTAGTGGTGCAGGTGAACAGACATGTATGGGTAGTACAAACTCATAGTTCAGCCTTTGGCACAGTCTTCTGAGGAATCACTGCCCTGGCAGGCAGCAGGTGGAGAGATGGGAGAGCTGGGAGTAAGCAGATTGATTGATCCATTGCAGCTGTAATGCATCAGGAGTTTCCCGGTGGAGAGAGGCAGTGTGCAAAATGCTCAAATCTGGGTAGCAGGGCACAAATCAGCAGCAGCAGAATCTCCAGAGAGGTTCCCATTACCGCTGCTATATATAACTGTAATCTTGTTAAGCTTCCATTCTGTCTGGGCCCTGTCAGGGGGTTTGATTCAGTCAATAAGTGACCCTTTGGACTGTAAATGAGAATCAGCCTGTTCCTGTTCTTTCAGGCAGGTGCAAACAAATGCAAGCGCATGAACACAAAATTACACATCAATGCATGCAAAATAATTACATACACTCTAGCACATGGAGTCAAGCTTATGATTTGTTTCTTTTCCTTTTTTTGTTTTGTCTTTATTTCTTTTCTTTTTTTTTGGTGGAGAACAGACCCTTTTTAATGAGAGTGGGGTCTAACCTGTGAGCCCTTAATGACAACCATTTGGAGCCTTTTTCTGTTTACCCCGTCATTTGGAAACCACGCTTAATTAGAAGTGGCTGTTTTTCAAGCAGAACAACTCGGGCTGTTGTGCTAAAAGCCCCCCAAAGAACTTCAAATATTTTGGTGAGGAACATCTGCTATGCCCCTAAAGAAGGAAAAGGAAATAATATAAAACAAGAAATTTGTGTTGTAGTTGTTGAATACATGTGGCATAATTCTGCTTTGCCTTATGTTTAGGAGAAATGGCTGCAAATACATCCTGTCTTTGAATCAAACAGGATACCTGAAGATGACTATTCATGTGCAACATGCTTTTCCCTCTCTGACAAACTGAGGAAAGATTAACAAGATTTACAGGGAAAAATCTTCTAACTTTAATATGATACAAAGTCAAATGAAGGGAACAGATAACAGAATAACATGCCAGAGCAGACATCTTGGCTCATGTTAATATCGAGCTCAGCAGAAGTCCCAGACTCAGGCTGTCTTGTGCCTCAGCCCACAGTGCCTCAGTGCTTTCACCCCTTTACCATACAGCATGATTTACCCCCCAAGAAAAGAAATGAAAATTTCACTCAGAACCCCTCAGAGTGACTCCATTAGTCTGTGCCTGCCTATCTCCAAATGCCAGCTCATTTCTCAAGCTAGGCCCCCCAGTTGGACTCCAAACGCTGCTAACTGCTCATTCATATGCATCCCTTCTGCCAAACAGCACATCAACTGGGATGAGGAAATAGCTTGAAGTTTTCCAGGACTACATTTTTCTGTACTTGGAGAAATCAGAAGAACCTTGTCAAGGTAGTTTTTGTTAAGAAGTTATGGGATTGGAGCTCTGAAGACCTGAATAAAATGGGAAGAAAGGGAAGGTGGGTGATTGAAGCTCAGCACTGCATATGTGTGGGCTGGAAGAGAAGATGAGTTTCCGTTGACATTAGGGAAGTAGACTGCAGCTTGAGGCCCAATGGCGCTCATAATACAGCTGAGTTTAAAGGCGTATTCTATTGTTTTCCATTTTACTTATTTTGCTCTAAACCTCCATGCTAAGGTTGTGTCACTGGCATGGTGCTCTGGTCCCTTTGTATATCCCTTAGTCACAGCTGCTTTCTCTTGCCATCTGTCCAAGTGACGCTACTGAGTCTCAGAGAACAGTGCCCTGCCAAGCAAGCCCATCAGCCATACAAGTTAGACATTAATGAGTGGAGGAACCTCAAAGTAGCTGCTGGACTCCTTTGTGTGTTCCGATCTGTACCGCACAGTCTAACCAAGATGTGTTGACAGAGACTGACACTGTTAATGATTTAGTGCTTTTGAGTAGTTTTTTGCCAACTCCTAATATATTTAACATGCACAGTACACTTCTAATTCAATTATTGTGCACCCAAAATGACAGTTTCACAATTTCAATGAAGTGACCAGTACATGAAAACCTCTCTTTTGTTACCGCACATGCAGAACCACAAAAGGCATAATTATTTCTCCCGGTGTATCCGTGCGTGTGTGTGTGTGTGTGTGTGTGTGTGCTTGCATGCATGTTTCAGCCTTGTCCTCCCTGAGTGGCGGCACAAGACAATTACAATACTGTTTTATCTCAGTTTGGTTTTGTCACCACAAATCAGATTTCACAGTGAATTACATGGATTAAGTCAGCCACGGTTGAATGAAAAACTAGGTTTTGAGTTTTTCTGTATGCCAGATGCTGTCTGCCTTGTTATAGGGTGCTGAAAAATATCTCTCCATTGGGAGATAGCCCCACATCCAGGAAAAATGCAGAAGAGTAAACAAGGTCTTATAAATGGTCTCTTCCGTGCCATAACACTTTTTTTTCAAGTGCCAGTGCAATAATCATACTCCTGACCATCCTCTCACTACAAATAACTGTCAGCTCTATGAAAAATGAATAGTTTTCCGAGGACAGGCAGATAATACAATAACAGCTGTTGACAGCTTTTGACTATGTTCCCAGGGAATAGAGTCCCAGTGCATCACGTTTTAAAACAGCAGGGTGGGTTACACAGTCATACAAGAATGTAAATCAGCTTCTCCCTGCTAATCAAGTACTCCACTCCTCGGTATGTGTTAATAAAGTTGTCATCTTTTTAATTACAGTTCTCATTTTAAGTAGCTGGTTAATATACTCGATAGAAAACTCTACTCTCACCTCCCATTTGTTCATGAATGAAGCAGTAAATCCTAAAACTCATAAGGCTCAAAAACTTCAGCACATTTGTACAGTTTACAACTTTCACGAAACAGTTGCCCTTATCAAGCACAGCAGTGGAAAGCTCCAAAAAGCTGTCCTCCTGTTAGTATGCTAAATAAGCTCAGCTGACTGAGGCATTGCATATTCATGGCATGTTTCACTGCCACTGAGGATCCTGTGAAACCTCATTTTCACAACAAGGGACTTTCACGAACAGCACTTTCCTTTGTGTCATTCTGGAACCATTTGGCCTTTCGTCTGTCGTTTCTGCTTAATTTGTTCTGTCACAGTAGAGGAACACTCATACCAGGGGCATGCACCATCTACAGGGACTTGTGGTATCAAAACAAAAGGAAAAAGACGAAGCAAGGAAGGCTAAATGTGACAGCTAGCTGAACTGAAGACCACTGTGTACTTACAAGCCACCGTGTCCACAGCAGCTGAGTCTTTGCTGCACATTGGTACTGTAGATTGGCTTACTTAATGGTGCTTTGAATAGGTAAACAGACAGTGCTGGCTCTTTTCTCCTTGTACTACAGTGATAGTACTCCTGTACACCATAGTTTTTCAGTATTTCAGGTAATGTGGTAGGATGCTCAACCTAGAAAACCTGGCTGGAAGAATATTGTTCTAATAAAGCAGCTTTACCATTAACCCCATCGCCTCGCTCCTCTTCACCATTCACAAACAAACTTGTACATTCATGCACTCATTCAGCAATTATTTAAGTAACTGGATAATGAATCATAATGAATAATGAATCATAAAAAAGTCAACACACAGTCAAATCTGCTCTTTATACACGCTCTATGCAATATGCAAGCAACACAACTTGTGGATGCTCTTATTGTTTGAAAACATCTATAATTAAAATACTGCACCTCTGCATATTCATTTTAAGAGCTAATTTGGTTTTAGGCTCTGAAGCTTGAGTGAGATTATTAATTCATATCACCTTAAATATTTTGCCTCAGTTATGTCACCACCTAACGCAAAGTTTTTGTTCTTATAGACAGAACTATTCAAAAGATCTCCCACAAATAAAGCTCAAATTAGTCAACATTGCATCTGTGTCGAATCCAATGTCATTTTGACCCCAGTACACCAGGGTGCACTTGCTGACACACCAGCCGTGGCATTATTTGTCACAAAGAAGTAACAGTGTTTTTTTTAATATATAGAGGGAGAAGATATTAGTCAAAAGCAAAGATAAACCTTTACAACAGGCATTTTAATTGTCAGCGACGTGCACATAGGAGTGGAGTGAAAGAGTAGGTTGAAACTGGAATGAAAGCATTAAAAAAAAACAAGACTCTGAATGTAGCCACATTAGATGGCACTTAAAGGGTGTGATAGTAGAGGAGTTGCTTTGACCTTTGTAGATTATGTCAATTATGGCAAGGTTGTCAGAATCAGTGAGGATGATCTCTTTGATCACTGGTGCCCCCACAGAAGGGTGGTGACTATGACTATAGTTCTGGAAATAGCTAAAGTTAACAGGAAATAGTTATGGAGGCACTGAGGCCATTTGGTGGAAAATGACCTTCCACCATACAACCCCAAAACTGGCAGAAAGACCAGCATCTATGTAGAGCTGAATATAGTGAGGGTGAAGGAGTTGAGGCCATTCAAATTGGCAACAGGATGTTGCTAGAGCTGCATTTTTCATTTAGATGAGCTGTCAAGGGTAAATGTGTCAAGATGTGAGGGTGTGGATGATGCAAGTGAGAGCAAGTGGAATAATGCAGAGGTGTACCAAAAGAGGGAGCAGTCGTAGATTTGTGTAAGAAAGGGTAAGAAGTAAATTTGAGAGAAAAATACAGATGTGCTATCCCTGAAACTGGATGGTGTCAAGCATTGCACTAAGAAACTTAGAGGTTAATTTAATCAAGAAAATGGACAGACACTACAGCATTTTGTGATTATTTTTAGGGATCCACTTCCAAGGTTCTTAAACTCAACACCTGGGATTACAATACTGTTGCTTGGTACAGTTAGGTTAATAAGTTGTAATACAGTTGCATGTTTTCTTTCAATTTTGCCTCTGTATACCACCATAGTGGATTTTAAATTAAACAGTGAACATGTGATTGAAGTGCAGACTTTCAGCTTTAATTCAAGGGATTTAATAAATGTATTGTTTTAACGGTTCAGAAACTGAAGTCATTTTTAAACATAGTCCCTCATTTTCAGAGGCACAGAGGTAATTTAAGAATTGACTGACAAGCAGTTTTATGGCCAAGTGAGGCTTGTTCCCTCATTATTCAGTGACAAACTAAGCACAATAAACATCTGGAGTTGATATCAAGTATTGAACTTGTAGTTAGTAGCTGTGCACTGAAACTCTAAATATGAGGTCCAAAGAGATGTTAATGCAAGTGACGGAGGCCATTATTAGACTCAAAAAAACAAAACAAACCTATCAGAGAGAAGGTAAAAACATTAGGGGTTTACAACTAATTGCAAACCACTGGTCACACTTAAAAATAGGAAGGCCAGATTAAACATCTATAAGAGCCTGCCCAGCTGTGGAAAAAAAATCTTTGGACAAATGAACCCAAGATTAAATTGTACCCGAATAATGGAAAGAGAGCTGTATGAAGAAGGAAAGGAACATGATACAAAGCACACCACATCATCTGTCAAATGTGGAGGCAATGTTGTGGCATGGGTTTGTATGGCTGCCAGTGGAACGGGGTCACTAATGTTTACTGATGATGTGACTGCTGATAGAAGAGTAAATGGATAATGATGCCAGAGCATACTAGAAGAGCAACCCAAGGGTATGTTCAATTTGAAATCTCTGCAATGCCTTCTTGCAGTTGAACAACATATTTCCGTAAAATGGTTGTGCAAAAGGGTTTGGGAATTTTTTTCTTTTTTTTTTTTTTCATTTTTTAGAAAAACCTTTAGGTAGCATAATGTTCTGTTTTTGTACAGCCAGAGACTCACTGAAAAGGGGTTAGAGGCATGGCAGTTGATCAGACTTGGCTGCAAGACTGCAGTTCATGGTTAGGGTCATGTACTATGTTTGGTGAGGTTTATGAAAGGTTTGTGATTTTGGTTAACATATGCTCCTTCACAAAATTCACCTTTCCAAAATGATGCATTATTCTGAGAGGATAGTGGTTTTGACATAATTGCGGTATTGACGTGTGTTGAAATGGGACATCTTTTACAAGCATATAATGAGTCGAGGTATGAGAGGGCCATCTCACTACTGCCTAAACCTGGTGCATCATGACAGAGACACCAAAGGAGACCTTGTGCATTATGCTGTGACATTAGCAGTTTTGACGTAATTACAGTATTGACGTCCTAGGAATGAGAATGGGCTAGTCTAATCTGATTAGTGATACTTTTCAGTAGTCACATGAAGCAACATTTTTAATTGTATGCACTTTGGTGATGGACATGGAAAGCAACTTTTCATCTCTATCAGGTCTAAGTCTAATCTGTTCTCAGATGTTTATTGCTACATATTGTCCACTACAAACAAGGATCATCCTGTCATCCTTGGAAAAACTGCTGTAATTGCACGAATTAAAACTTGCTGCATTTGACAAATAAATGGTGCAACATTTATCATATCATTCCGCCAGCGGTCATCTGCTTGTCCTGTTTCGCTTCTGCAAAAAAGTATGCTATATTCTCCCCCTTTATCATTACTACTGGCACTGCTGTGACACTGTGGGACCTATGACACCTTTTAATATCCAAGTAGAGTTTTGTGGAGGGGGGAGGACAAAGCAGACAGGCCGAAGAGATAGAATTCATTATTCAGGCCCTTCTGCTGCCGGCTCCAGCTACCGCCTTGCACATTCCATCTCTCAGCCTGTGAAATAGGGACCCTGCCTGTCCTGCACATCACTGTGACCCCATTACACTGCCACATATACAACCATTTGATGAGAGCGGCTGCTCTAGCTCTGCTATTCTAAAGAGCGAAAAAAAAAAATCATATTATAATTTACCACCCTATACATACACCCACACACTGATTTACACATACATACATATAGAATCTGTTTTTTCAGTGTACATATTTTATACTCAGTGGAATAGTTAAACATATAACAGAGGGAATAGGAGGAGAAAAAGAAAATCTGGTTTAGTTACATGTGGAAGAGTTTACATTGCAGGCACATAGTTCTCTTTTCTTCTTTATATCAAAATGTAACACTCTTCAGGGTGATAGAGCCCATCTTCCTTTCCAGCAAAGACGCCTGACTCACCATAAAACCAAACTAGAGAATCAGATTTGTAATGGATTGAGCATGCACCCTGGATCATACATACGGTAGATCTGCTGACTGTCTTGTCAGTAGAGTCCTGGATTGAGGACCTCTAACATCACCTTTGGACTCAGTGTTTTGGGGGGGAAATTGGAACAGTCAGGTTTCCTCTGCGGTGAGACCACACATAATAAAAGGAGAGAAAAAAATCCTTCTTTTTTTAAAAATGTTTTATTTTAGTGGGTTTCTGGTCTTTATGACACATGTGCAGCAAGCTGTCCTTGTTTTGCTGTTTCTGTGCTGGTTTACATTGTGTCCAATAGCAGTTCTTTCAGATTTCATACTAATGACTGGTTCCTCAGATTAGGGGGAGATAATGGTTTGCACATTCAAGTTGTGCTTGTGGGTCGCAATTGGTGAAATGTGAAATGTAAAATGTTGTAGGGTACATATCTGATGAAGTTTGGGAATCGTACTGCTGTGTTGTTTGCTTTTCTGGGGAAAGGGTGGTGTCCTCAATCTTTAGATGTTAAGGTTCCCCTGCGAGATGTCTTTAACCCACTTGTCACAATTTATTCTATTTTTTTCCCAAATGGCTCAGTAGGTTATGCTGTACCCCTTAATTACAGGTGCTTATCAGATTAAATACTGAAGCTCTCAGATTGTTACCCCTTTATTCCCTAAATCACTTACTTTATATTGAGCTGCCAGCTCATTAAAACAATTGTCGGCTCTTTAAATGTTTTATTAGGCAGAAGAGACAAGATTGAAGGCAATATGTAGCATTTTTTTCCATGCTAAAATCAGAAATTTTACAATGATTAAATCTTCATTTATTCATAAACATGCTGACCCTCTTGTGGCCTGAGGTGATGAGGGGTGTTTTTGCAGGGTGAATATATGGACTTCTGCCAAATCAGTACTTCTGTGTAAAAATAACAACAGCAGAGAAAAAGAGACTACTGTTCCAAGTGGACTAGTGGAAGCAGTTGCTGTGGGTGTGTGGCCAAGTCAGAGACCTCAGAGAGGATAACAGGTCAAGGATTGTGGTATTGTGTCCTCAGTATGCAGATTGTATGGAAATTTCGCTCTCTTGTTCCACCTTCTCTCAATTACTTTCTCTCCACACCAAAATGATGACAGAACATTACTGAAAACTAGGGATCTCAGGAACATCAGTTAGACACACACACACACACACACACACACACACACACACACACACACACACGCACATATATCAATTTGCAGTTGTAAGGTATAACTTGTTCTTTCATTTTTAGAAAAAAAGGGATGAATGAGCCAATGTCCTTGCTTCTCTAAATAAGACATGCAGTCTCTGTGAAAACAATAGACTAAATGTGTCATGTGAAAAAGAAATCTGTCACAGGACTCTATGCAGTTTAAGTGCACCCCATGATTCAACAGCCTGTAGAACCCCTTTTTAGCAGCAATAACTTGAAGTAACCACTTTCTGTATGACTTTATTAGTCTCTCACAACATTGTGGAGGAACTCTGGCCCACTCTTCTTTACAATGTTACTTCAGTTCATTAAGCTTTGAGGGCATTTGTTTATTGTGCAGCTCTCTTAAGGTCCCACCACCGCATTTCAACTGGGTTATTGTCTGGACTTCGACTGAGTTATAACAATACCTTGATTCTTTTCTTTCTCAGCCTTTGAGTTGTAGATTTGCTGGTGTGTTTGAAATCATTGTCCTTTTAAATCATCCAGTTATAGGTAGCTTCACTTCTAATTCTTGAATACTTTGGTATAGGGGTACAGAGGAGTTTGGGGTCAGGGGTGTCCACTCCTGTGAAGATTGTGGTATTTACAGAGGTGGTCACACTAGCTCATCTGTTGATCAAGTGCATTTGATGAGCAGCACCTGGCAGCTCTTAATTTCTATGGAAGCATTAAGGGTTTACTTAGGTTTTCACAGGACTGCATAAAAGGTGTGAAAACCTTCTTTTTCACATGACTGTATGTGAGAATATCAAGTTGCATCTGCTTTTAGATTTTTGATAGAATAACAGCAACAAACTGATCTTGGATAAAACGTCACTGGCTTGATCTAAGCTACTGAACTCAGCATTGGAATTAGGGTTGGACGGCTTGTTCCTTAGTCCAGTCATCCTATCGTCCCCCTCTGAATATTTCCAGTGACTGACAGCATCGCCTCTGGGTGAAGAGGTTAACATGCATCCACTGGAGCAGCAGCCATCCACCATCCATACCACATAATGCATGGCCCAAATGCAAAAAACTCAAGAGTGTGGGTTAAAGAGAAAACACATAAAAACACAGGGAGTTTAGTTCTCATTTCCAGACAAATCAAAAGACAGCTGATTATATGTGGAGATCCTAAATGAAATTCTAGTGAGGCAGCTTCAACTTATTATGAATTTCATAATAATGACAATATTAATTTAATGGATAAGTAGAGAAATGAGCCAAGCATCACCTTGATTGATAAGCTATCACCAGTCACTCTGATTATCATCAATCGCTGATATCATTTATTGGCACAACATTAATTGGAATACCATATTTTAGTCTCAGGTGCTTTCAGGGCTTCTTTCATGATTCAGACAGAGGTTTAAGGTTCAGGTTAGAACTAGATGCATGGTAATAGTTTAAGATATGCATTGCACCCATGATAAACTATAATTGTGTGTCTCCCTCATCTGTAATTTATGTGCATTTCATACCCGAATATAACTCCAAAACCAAATTTTTGTTCTCTCACTGTCATTTATTGTTCCCTGTGGGTTCGTTCTCTGATCGGAGCCAAAGTGGGCTTTGCTAAATCTTCATTAGAGGCTGACATTATGCGCAAGGTAAAGACTATGAATAAACAGACTACATTCAGTATCATTCAGCATCCACGATTCTGCCTGCAGGTCAGCACTGTTCTGTGTGTTCACAATATTCCCCATTTCTACCTCAAGTAACGTTTGGCCAGCAAATATTTGTTTCAACATCCTCCTGTCTCCAGCTATAGCCAGTGAAATGTGATGATCAGACACATTTCACCATTATTATCAAGCTGTATGACAATATTTTAAGTGCCAGATTATGAAGGAGGAAGAAATTGAATACAACAATCTTATTCAAATTGAACCACATGGATATCCAAACAGTAACAGCTGAAACAAACCATTCAACATCTGCTACTGCAAAATTGATGCATTTTGCATATACTGTGCTGTTTTGAGTGTGAAAATGATATGTTGTGACTTGGGGGTTTAACCTTGAGGAATATGCAAAAGCTGTAGTGAATGATAATTGGTGTGAGTCTGATGGAGCTTAGAATGTATCATGTTAACCTGTTTAATGCAGAGAAGCAGAGAGGACAAGTATTTATCTGCAAACTCCTCTGCTGTTTGATATGAGCATAGCATAAAGGGATATCAGTTTTTAGTTGAGTGACAGCATACAGCAATCTCATGTTTGCAAAGGAGGCTTGACTGCAGCTGTAGGTCCAGTGAGACTACCTATGTAAGCTGTGGTGCTTTCTCCATAAAATATAGAGGTTCAGTCAATCAAATATAGACTGGCAAGAGTGTCTCCAGAGTTCTTCACATGTAGGCTTGCTATATTGATTGAATCAATTAAGCAAACGTGCTGTAAGTTTCCATAAAAGTCGAAGTTAAGATGCACGAAAACATCTTTTAGGGCATCAATATATGCTTCAGTGGCCCCTTTATATATCTCAGAATCACAGAAAAACTCATCTTAAAATGAATTCTCTCTGACCCTGTATAGCCAATTTTTCTATTATTATTATTATTATTATTATTATTATTATTATTATTATTATTATTATTATTATTATTATTATTATTATTAATGTCATACTTAAACTCAAAAAGATCTGAGTCTTCTTCTAGATTTGAGTACCCTCTAAAAATGGTCACATATGACAGTAAAGTCTGCCAACCCAGCATGAGACAGGCAGTGCTCCACTGCAAGTCAATACACTTCTGAAACAGCTCAATCTTCAATGCTAATCACTTGTGTTTGTGAGCTTCAGTGCAAATGGCAGTCCATTTGCACAGTATGACTCATCACCATTGTCATACCATAATTATAGCATGTAGCTATGGCACAGTGCCAGCTCTGATGCTGACGCTGTAAAGAAAGTCTCCCAGAGCAGCTTTCCACCTTTTCTGACAGTTTGGCATTTCATCCCCATGCCTGTTGCCTTATCCAGACGGTCCTGACCAAATCCTTCAAGACACTAGGATAAAAAAGGCTTGGCTTTGATCTCTCATGCAACATTATTGACAGCAGCAGTATTTTGGCCACTTGTGAAATCCATCAGCCAAGTACAAATTTAGCATATTTACAGCTGTAATGTTTGGCATCTGGGTTCTGATCTCTACACAGAGATGCATCACATAGGAGAACTATTTAAATAAAGCAGCATTTTCCCTTGATAACCTCCTAATTACTGGTTATTGATAGAAAGTAAGGAAATTATTGTAAATGAGGTTTGAACTTAATATGCTTGTCAATACAGGGATTATAGAGTGGTTGTACAGTCAAAATCTACACACCCCTGTAAAAATATTTAAGTTTTTCTAATGTAAAAAAATGATATCACGATAAATCATTTCAAAACTTTTTCCACCTTTAATGTGATCTATTACCTGTACAATTTAATTGAAAAAGAAAAAATACGTGTGTGTGTGTGTGTGTGTGTGTGTGTGTGTGTGTGTGTGTGTATGAAATACACAACAAATGTTTGAAGTTCTGTGAGCCTTTGCACCCTGAAAAGCTCTGTCATTTGAAATGTGTACAGCAAACTTAGGCAAAACAGGTGCTCTTGGCCTTAAAGAAATCTGGGAGAATTATTACATTTCAGATATATTCAAAAATCTCTGGTTAATTAATAAAGGAGTTAGTACTACTTGTACTTGTTTTTCTACCACCTAATGGGACTAGAACACATGCATTGCAATGGACCTGTATATTTTTTTATGTTTATATAGTAATGAAGACTAGAATGTGTTAACTGTGTTGTGGGCTATACAGGGTTTACTATGTATGAAGAGGAGTCAACTTTAGAATGAAGAACCTGTGTAGGCTAATAGGGTTAAAAGTACTAGTGAACTGATTATGAGTAAGGCCACACTTTAGAATGGGGAACATATCTAAAGTTAGAAAGACTTGAGTTTTTTGGCCAATACTATTACTTGTAGTCTTGATTTGTTATCTAGGAATAGTCGGAATTGATTGGGAGTTATTAAGGAGGATATATTATTCTTGCGGTACTTCTACCTTATAATCCCTTTATTGACAAACATATTAAGTTCATTACTCATGTATAGTAACTTTCTTACTTTCTATCAATAACCAGTAATTAGGAGGATGTTAAGGGAAAACTTTTGTGCGTATAATATGGCCATGCAGAATAAGTCACTAATAAGTGTTTTATAATGACAGTAAATAGACTGCTAATGCGCATGCTAATAGTACGGTTAAAGCACATGTAGATGGGTTGGTCAAACTCCTGCACACCCTTGAATAGTCCAAAAGTTGTCCTTTTAAGACCTATATGTGACCTTCAATAAACTGCTTAATGCAATAAGAATGAAATCCTAATTTGAAACAAGCAAGTGCATTTTGTATTTTTACGATATCTACAGGATTCAACTGATTATAACAAGGTATTCCTTTGTATTACCTGCAAATTTCGTATACTGCCATTCAGTGTTCCCTCTAAGCTGCGCAGTATTCAGAATACGTTTTAATGGGATTTACATGGATGAGTTACAAACCACCCATGGCATTCTTCTTTTTCTGTGGGGAGAAATAGCCAACAGTGACATCAAGACAGAACATCTTAAAAAGTAAGTGCAGAGTGCTCAGTTGAAGGCAGCAACTTTCTTCAGTGTTGACAGTTTGTAACTTTAAGAAGAGCCTAATTTTTGATTCTTAATCAGAATAAGAGTCAGAATACTTCATTAATCCCAGGAGAGAAATTGCATTGTGTTACGGATGCTCAATTAGATATGTGTGTGTGTGTGTGTGTGTGTGTGTGTGTGTGTATTATTAATGACAAATGGGCAAAAAGATACTAAGGCTGTAGACAGTCACTGCTCTCCAGACTTAGAGTATTTTACAGTTAAATGCAGACCTTTTTTTTCTCCACTGTGAGCTTTCATCAGCTGTTCTGATCATGGCAGTGTATATAGCTCCTGAAGCTAAAGCTAGTGTGGCCCTTGGCCTCCTACATAGTGTCATTAGCACTCAACTAAATAACTATTCTGTGGCAGTACACATAATAGGCGGGAACTTTAATCATGTAGATCTAAAAGTAATGTTCCCGAAATTCCACTAGCATGTGACCTCTGCTACATGTGGGATAAGCATACTGGATAAAGTCTACTTAAACACTGAACAGAGGCACAGGGCTATACCAACACCCCATCTGGGCCAGTCAGACCACATATCCCTGTTTATGTTACCAGTCTACACCCCCCTTAGGAAAAGAGACCCCCCCCACCTCATAAACTGTTAAAACATGGCCTGAAGGTGCCTCCTCACAGCTGCAGGACTGTTTCGAATTGGAGTATTTTTGGATCTCAGGACCTGGAAGAGTACATTACATCTGTACTCTCCTGCGTCAAGTACTGCACACACACTATCATCAAATGCAACCGGGTGTATGCCAACCAAAAACCCTGGATGACAAGTAAGGTCAGGACTTTGCTGAGGAAGAGAAACACTGCCTTCAAGTCCTGCGACATGGAACTGTACAGTGCAGCCAGGGCAAGCCTGAAAAGGGGCATCAGCAAGGCCAGGTCGGATTACAGAAACAGAATCGAAGACCAGCTCCACGGCAACAACTTGAGACAGATATGGAAGGGAGTCCAAAACATCATGAACTACAAATCCAGACCCAGTGCTGTGGATGGTGATGCTGTGCTGGCGGAAGAGATGAACTGCTTCTTCACCTGCTTCGAACAAAAAAAAAAACACCGTAAGTGGCAACATCACACCCACCAGCCAACACCAGCCACAGCTTCATGGTGGAGGAACATGACATAAGGCGCACGCTGAGGGCAGTTAATCCCAGAGAAGCAGCACAACCTGATGGTGTCACTGGTAGGGTGCTAAAGGACTGTGCAGACCAGCTCACAGGGGTCCTTACTAAAACATTCAACCTGTCCCTACCACTGGTTACTGTCCCATCCTGTCTCAAGTCCTCAACCATCATCCCTGTCTCAAAAACGTCCACCATCTACAAAATGACTTCTGGCCAGTGGCTCTCACTCCAATCATTATGAAGTGTTTAGAGAAACTGGTCAGAAGCTACATCATTCAAGGCCTTCCACCCATATTTGACCCCCACCAGTTTGCATACAGAAAAAATAGATCAACAGAGGATGCTATAGCCACAACCCTCCATACAACCCTGACCCACCTGGAACAGAAAGACAGCTATGCCAGACATCTTTTCATTGACTAGCTCAGCATTTAACACAATCATCCCTAACAGACTGGTAACAAAACTGATGAACCTCGGCTTCCCACATTCCATCTGTCTCTGGATTAAGGACTGCCCACAGAGAGTCAAAGTAGGCCCCCATCTCTCCTTGGCACTCAACCTTAACACCGACTCCCCACAGGGGTGTGTGCTGAGTCCCCGACTGTACACTTTCTACACACATGACTGCACCTCCACACACCCAGACAACTCCCTCATAAAGTTTGCGGATAACACCACAGTAGTAGGGCTCATCAAAGGGGGAGATGAGTCAGCATACAGGGAAGAGGTGGAAGAACTGTCATCATGATGCAGCAACAACAATCTGGTTCTTAATACCACAAAGACAAAAGAAATAATAGTAGCCTTCAGGAAAAACAGACCTGACCCACAGCCCATTTACATCAATGGGGACTGTGTGGAGAGGGTCTCTATCTTCAAGTTTCTGGGCCTGCGCTGAATGATGACCTCACCTGGAAAACCAACACCACTGCACTGGTGAAGAAGGCACAGCAGCACCTCCGCTTTCTGAGGGTCCTCAGGTACAACAACCTAGCCAAAGAGCTGCTGGTGTCCTTCTGCAAGTGCTCTGTGGAAAGTGTACTGACGTACTGCATTCCAGTGTGGTACACCAGCTGCACTGCTCATGAAAAGACAGCACTCCAGAGGGTCATCAGCACAGCACAGAAGATCACTGGCTATGTTCTCCTCTCCTTAGAGGAGCTGTAGAGTTCCCGCTGTCTAAGAAAAACCCACAGCATCCTGAAGGACACATCCCACCCAGCACATCACCTTTTTTCAACTGCTACCCTCAGGCATGAGATGCAGGACAATAAAAACTGGAACAAACAGACTGAAAAACAGCATATACCCAAGGGTTATTGCACTAATAAACAAACACTGAAGGACATGCCCCCCCCCGCAATCAAAATAATATATTTATATATGTAGCCGAGTGGTAAATTGATAATGATATTTTCCACTTTAGTTAAGGAAATATTTGTCTAAGGTGTAAAAAGAGGTCTTAAAATGTTGGTTTCTTTGTATGTATGTTCTTTGTTTGTATGTATGTTAAGACAACAATGTTATTGAGTAATTTAATTTTGTTGTTTGTGCTATTTCTTTTGTTATCTGCATGTTGTGTGCACTTGAAGATGTTTATTTTATTTGTTTGTGTAGTTGCACATTTTGGTCACCAGGGGGCAGTGCTTAAGAGTTAACTGCAGTTTTCCCAAAACATAGGAAAAAATGCATCTTGGGATTTCCTGTTTTTTTTTTTTTTAATGCTTGGATGTGGAACCAGATTGTCGCGAAGAGGTGATATTGGTGGTAAGAAATCGGTAAATATGCACATAACTTGTTGAAACACGTTGGTATAATTTATTGCAGTGGTAAATAGTCAGTATTTTAACAAGATGACGTATTTCTGAAACGGATGATGCAAAGGACCTGAATGAGCAGTGCAGGGCGAGCATTTTCTGCGTGTAGGGGATAAGTTGCAAGATCATCTGGGTGCTCCAATATCCCGAGTGAGCTGAGATATTGCTGTGGAATGTAAGTGTTTATAAAATAATGCGTGTAACGTTTCCGCACGTTTTATAGGAGTCTTGTGTAATTTAGCTCTTTGTATTTTGTTCTATACAGTCAGAGGCCACTGCCGTATTTCTTTCTTTGTATTTTTTTTTTATTTCTTTTATCCGTTAATTCGCCACATTTCACCTCAGGTTGTCAAAGTTCAGTATCAGTCCATATGTTTGTTGTCGGACAAGAGTAAAGGGGAAAAAAGACATATCTGCTTATTCTGTCTTCACCAACAATAAGAC
>VUQH01088671.1:8890-22606 GCA_015106775.1 Etroplus canarensis | reverse complement strand
GCATAAATTCTTTATCAAATCAAATATAAAATGTACCTTTTGGCTGCTCCTTTGTATTCTCTGCCAAGTCGCCACAGTGGATTAATCTGCATTGGTAATTTGGCAGACAACTTCCACACCAGATTGGTTAAAGGCCAGGTTAACAACAACTGTCTCTAGTGCCATTAGCCAACAGGGTGCTGGTGGAAACTATGCTACTGCTGGCCTAATACAAAGGAGGAGGAGAGGGGGAAGGTGTGTTAGGAGGCAGAGACACAAGGAAAGGAGGGTGGAGGCGAGAGTAGGGACTTTAAATGTAGGGGCTATGACTGGTAAAGGGAGAGAGCTGGCCGATATGATGGAGGGAAGGAAGGTAGATATATTGTGTGTGCAAGAAACCAGGTGGAGGGGAAGCAAGGCCAGGAGCATCGGAGGTGGATTCAAGCTGCTCTGCCATAGTGAAGATAGGATGAGAAAATGGAGTTGGGGTAATCTTGAAGGAAGAGTATGCGAAGAGTGTTTTGGTGGTCAAAAGAGTATCATCCAGAATTATGACCTGGAAACTGAAGGTGTGATGCTGAATGTTGTTAGTGCATTTGCCCCACATGTTGGATGTCAGTTAGAAGAGAAAGAGAGGAATTCTGGAGTAAGGTGGATAAAGTGGTAGAGAGTATTCCCAGGGGAGAGAGAGTGGTGGTTTTGCATGTAGGTGAAGGAAACAGAAGGGATGAGGAGGTGTTGGGTCAGTATGGTGTTAAGGAGTAGAATGTGGAGGGACAGATGGTAGTGGATTTTGTAAAAAGAATGAAAATGCCTGTTGTGAACACTTATTTCAAGAAGAGGGCGGAACACAGAGTGACCTACAAGACTAGAGGGAGGCACACACAGGTGGACTATATCTTATACAGAAGATTCAACCTAAAAAAGGTAGGAGACTGCAAGGTGGTGTCAGGGGAGAATGTGGCTAGGCAGCATCGGATGGTGGTCTGTAGGATGACTTTGGAAAGCAAGAAGAGGAAATGAGTGAAAGTAGAGCCAATGATTAAATGGTGGAAGTTGAGGAAGGAAGAATGTTGTGCAGAGTTCAAGGAGGAGTTGAGACAGGCTCTGTGTGGTAGAGAGAAGTTACCAGATAATTAGGAAAGTACAGCAAAGGTGGTGAGGGAAACAGCCAAGAAGGCATTTGGTGTATCCTCTGGACAGAGTAAAGAAGATAAGGACACTTGGTAGTGAAATGAGAAAGCTTCGCACTTATATTCATATTTATATTGTGATCTGTAGTGAGAATAGGGAGGAGGTGGGCAAGAGAGGTGGAGGTATGCACTGGAGAGAAGAGGAATGAAAGTGAGTAGAAACAAGACAGAGTACATGTGCGTAAATGAGAGGGAGGCAGGTGGAATGGTGAAGATGCAAGGAGTAGATGTGGTGAAGATGAATGAGTTTAAATACTTGGGATCAACCATCCACAGCAATGAACAGAGCACAAGAGAGGTGAAGAAGAGAGTGCATGCAGGGTGGTTTGGGTGGAGACGAGTGTCAGGAGTGCTTTGTGACAGAAGGACAGATGGATACACAGTTTGGAGATGAGGGCACTGACAAAAAGACAGGAGGCGGAGCTGGAGGTGGCAGAATTGAAGATACTTAGATTTTCACTGGGAGTGACCAAGATGGACAGGATTAGAAATGATACATCAGAGGGACAGCTCTGGGTGAGCAGTTTGGAGATAAAGTCAGAGACGCAAGGCTGAGATGGTTTGGATATGTTCAGAGGAGGGATAGTGGATATATTGCACAAAGGATGTTGAAAATAGAGCTATCAGGAAGGAGGAAAAGTGGAAGATCACAGGGAAGTTCATGAATGTAGTGAAGGAGGGCATGCAGATGCAAGGAATAGGGTGAGATGGAGGCAGATGATCTGCTGTGGTGACCTCTAACGAGAGCAGCCGAAAGAAGAAGTAAAATGTCTCACTTTCAACATTTAATATATTTTCTATGTTGTTTTATGAATAAAATATTGGTTTATGAGATTTGCAAATCATTGCATTGTGGTTTTATTTATATTTTACAGAGCATCCCAACTTTTTTGGAATTGAGGTTGCATGCATGAAAGTTATGCCACTGAATGGAGTTGTTTTCTAAATACAGTCCAAGGCTTTCATGCTCAACTTTAACTCCTTCTTCCTAAGGCAATCAGCTTCTCAGGACTGTTCATTAAGTGTTACTGGGTCAAAAAGCTGTAAGCTTTTTCTTCAGGCTTTGAGTCCCTGAGTGGGCCTTGGTGTACATCCAGTGTGCTTGTTTTCATTTTTTCTTTGTCCTAGTTATGAGAAGTATGTGAGGACAGCGGAAACAATGCAACCTAAAATTTGAAGGTCATACCATGAAGTGCAACTGATTGTATGAAGGGTGTGTGGCACCTCTAAATCAATCTGATCAATTATACACCAACTGACTGGTTTCACTAAATGTGCGACAGCAGTGAAGGATTGGTCTGTAAGATCGAGTGACACACTTTCTCACAGCTATAGATAGATAGATAGCTACACTGCGACTAAAGTTGGTGAGATACACAACATCTCAAACACATCAAGCTGAGTCTTTTTAAGTAATTTGTAGACAAAGTAGGCCAGTCAGTGCTGACTGTTTGCCTGTGTTCATTCTCTAGTGCTCTGTGCCTGACATTTTTCCCTTTGTCTTCTAGTTCGTTTTCCACACAATCAAGAGCCAGAGGAGCGCAGAGGGATGTTGTCATGGTAACAGAAAAAAATAGCCCCGATGACCATGAGTGAGACAGACCTGATTGAAACGCTGCACTGTGCGAAGTGTTTCACGATCTCATGCTAAAGCTGCAGGATATTACTTTGAGATAAAAAAATGAGTATGAGCCTTGAGGTGCATACTACTCTGTAGGCCGCTTTTTTGAAGGTTATCACTGCCCTGACATGTTGCTAATAAATTTAATTTCATAGCTCAAGCTGTTAAATATGCATTTAGAAAAGCATTATTCTGAGCTTGGTTCTTTTACTGAAGTCTCTGCTGTCACTGTGGCCAATTTTCCAAACTGTTTTTTTCTTTTTGTGTCTTCTAGAAATCAGCTTCAAAGTACATGGCAAAGGGGGGATAAAGCATAATTTTGTTTTTGTATAGCCCTTACCAATCTCTCCCTGGACTGACAGCTCAAATTGATTCAAAGGACTTTTCAGATTTATCATTGATAGCTCGGTGCAGTTGGGAAAAGCTGTTGAAATTGTGTTCTCAACTTCTTTAAAAGCAGAAAGAACGAGAAAAAAATTGTGATTAGTTAGCTGCTGAGAGGTTTTGAGATCAGCTGGACTTTTTGTGCTCAGATGATGCACATTCTTGTCATTAGAAACTTGAAAATGTATTCACATATTGGGAGCACAGCAGAAATTAGTCCTTGTGCTATAAGAATACTAAATCAGCCTTTTATGATTTTTTAGATTTTGTACTGTTTATCTCTTCAGCACTTTGGGAACTTCATTGTAATAAGAGCTAAAATCTATCAATCACCATTAGAGGTCCCAGTCTCATAGAGAGGCTTTGAAACAGACAAACATTCACAACTGAAACATAGCTGAACTTAACTGAAGTGCTCAAACACTGACATACCTGCAGCTCTGTTGCCTTACTAGTCTGTTAAAGACTGGTAAGAAATATTTTATCATCTTCTCTGTAGCTGCAAATAGCAACTGGAAAGACTTCAAACTCTCTCACATTTAAAGAAGATGCTAAAAAGGCTGTCAGGAGAAACCTTTGGACATTTTTATTTTTATAGAAACATGTATTTTAGGAGTTTGTCTTTTGTAGAAAAAAAGGCTGAATCACAACAAAGATGCAGTGTAATACGGTAATAGAGATCCATGCAGAAAATTCACTTTGTAATGTATCAGTCATCGTGACTCTGTTGTCCTTTTAATCTAAAAGTTTAAACATGTTTGAATTGAATTTTGTTTAAATATATAATTTTTGTTAATGTTCTGTAGCAGTGGTTTAATATGCTAGTTAAATTAATCTAAACATAGAGAGGAAGATACTTTTCTTCTCCAAACAACCCAGTAAATTCACACATACAGTATATAGACAATTGGTAGCTAATAACACCCCAGTGGAGTGACATGAGATATAAGTTACTCTTTTCCTTCTTCATACAAACTGCAGGAATGAACAGATACAACTAAGTCAGAGATAACTCTGTGGGGTAAGTCTTGCATGCCTTTTTATAGTGAGCTCAGAGTGCTCACAGGAAAGCAGTCAAAGCAGCGATGCCTGTCAGTGGGTACCTAACAGCTCATTCAGGACACCATCATAGGCTCCAATCATTTTCCTCAGTCAACTGTGAAGCAACAGGGTAGCTGTTCATGCAAGTCTCCAGTGGGATGCCAGCCTCATTATACCAGAATGAGAGTTCACTTCTTTTCTAACTATATGAGCTTCACAGGGGATAATGAGCCTCCTGACCACTGGGAGTCATGCTTGTCTGGCTGCTCTACTCTGTCTGTGTCAAGAAGACAAAGTTGATGTTTTCTGCCTGATACACATCATTTTGTGATATATCAATATTTCTGATATGCTAGTCATACAGATTTCTCTATAAACTAATTTATGTAATATATGATAGTAGCATTTTAAGACGTGTTACTATATGTAAAATATAATACCATGATTTCATGTTATTTGAACCTGTAGGCAAAAATTTTTAGGGTTTCTAGGAAAAACTCATTCGCTATGTGGACATAAGTATTGGGCCACTCCTCCTAATCATGAAATTCAAATGTTTCATTCAGTCCCATTGACAGAGATATATTAAATCAAGCACCTGCCATGTCTGCCATTACAAAGATTTGTGAAAGAATGCATCGTTCTAAAGAATTCCAGTGTGACAGTGTAATAGGATAACACCAATGCAAAAAGTCAGTTTGTAAAATGTATTCCCTTCTAGATATTCCATGATTACTTGTAAGTGGTGCTTACTGCAAACTGGATGGCAGATCATATAAAGTTACAGGGGTTGCTGAGTGCTAAGGTGCATTAAAGTCACCAATGCTCTGCTGACTCAAGAACTGCAGAGTTTCAAACCTCCTCTGGCATTAACATCAACACAAAAACTGTGCACTGGGAGCTAGCTTCATGGCATGGGTTTCCATGGCGAAGCAGCTGCATGCAAGTCTTACATGATGAAGCACAATGACAAGCATCATTCTAGGTCCACAAGGATGCTTATTGACTTAGAATGATGTCTTAAAAGTCCATGTAGACATAAAATGTAATGCCCAATAAATACTTTTGTTTATCCACAAGACTACAGGCAGCAGGTGGTTAGTTTGGTATGAAACATAAAGACTGAAAATGAGAGGAATCATCTACCCACCAGGACTATTTTTGTGATTACAGAAGATTATTGGACAGCAATTTGTAAAATGGTGGCCTTAAAAAACTTGCATTTTATTCATTCTTTTAATTGTTTCTAATAACTTAATCTGCTCAATACAACATTTTCAGCTGCTTTAAGCTGGCTAAACGGTCTTTTCAAGCAGAATACTTTGTCAAAATCAAAAGAAATTGAAAAGATGAGGAAATTATTGAAAATGTCTTGAAATGCATTAGTCTGGGCATGAATAAAAAGCTATTTCTAAGTCCCTGGTACTCCACAGATCCACAGTGTGAAACATTATGTACAAATGGATAAAACTCAGAAACCAGCAGAAATTCCTTCAAGAGCATCACAACAGCTCATCAGGGAAGCCACGAAAGATTCAAATAAATGCATTCAAGTTACATCAGGCCAACCTCAATTACCTGACAGCAAATCCTGTTGGAGGATACCAAATCATCAGTCTGTGAAAAAAGCTTAAGTACAACTAGGTTATGCTATAAAATCGCAGTCATAGTGGTACTACCTCAGACCACCTATGAATGGCTCCAATGGAATAAAATTGTAATTTTAGACCTGAACAGGGCAGCAAAGCCTCTAATGGGACTGCACCAAAACAGTCCTGCAAAGAAGAGTGCATCAAGATTCACCACAGCAATAATGAAGACTCATCCCTACATGCAGCTATCTGAAGTATTGGGATGGATTTTTTGCTGCTAATTGTGGCTAGCTAACAAAATCAGCTGGACAGTTACTTCTTCACACTCGTGGACACTTTTGTTGCAGTACAGACATCATTTAAAACTTGTATTTAGTTTTACACTGGTTGCATTTGTTTTATGCTACATTTTTAATAAACATTTGACAGTTTGTATACATTAAAAAAAAAAGAAAAAAAATCATCATTTTGTAGCCTTATATCAGACAGAAATGGGGTGCCCAGATTTAAATGTCTGGACGTGGGCAACATTTTTTGATATTCTGCTTTGCTATTAGAGAAATGTTTCAAATAACCTACTTGCTTCAAATCTGTAATATTCAAGAAAACACATGAGGGAAATTCAAAGTCCCAGAGGCAACTCTTTCAACTTGGAAACTTTTTGCAGTGCATCCAGACACTTATTCGGGTAGGCCCTGGTGCAGAGGTAGAACGGTCGACCTCTGATCGGTTGATCATAGGTTCGATTCCCACTCTGCCGGCCCATGTGTCAACATGTCCTTGGGCAAGACACTTAACCCCACGTTGCTCCTGATGGCCTGGTTAGCGCCTTGCATGGCAGCTCTGCCGCCATCAGTGTATGAATGGGTGAGTGATTGTAACTGCAAAGCGCTTTGGGCCTTAGAAATAAGGTGATAAAAGCACTATATAAGTAGACACCATTTACCATTTTAGTTATATTAAGGCTCCTTTCAACATTAATAGGGATTCAAAGGTTACAGAGATATAAAAGCTGTATTTATAGACCGACCACTCACATCTGATAAAAATGTAAAAAGCGTTATTTGTTCGCCTAATAAGAGTGTTGATGCAATCAGCTGATTCATGTTACGGAAATTTTGCTTGGTTGGTTACTTTTATGTGTAAAATATGTGCTACGTCTCTTCCTTATATTGTCCATTTTTAATTACTAACCCTGAACACTCCACTTCCCCTTGTCTGAAAGTTTAATAGAACAAAAATGTACACTCGTAGCTTTACTGTAGAAATTCTTTCTTCCATTTGAAGAATCACTGCTGTAGGTGGTTATTTTCAGATGTCATTGACTATTCACCTTGCCATTCAAAAACACTCTTGCTGCAGGCAATGCATTATGTGTGAGAGACCCAGATATGTAGGTCTGTGGAGGGGTGGGGGGACATATTGCTTTTTGGTGCTGGGAACATTAGATGCTTGGAGGGAAAAGACTGTGGACCTGCCACAGCAGAGATATCCAGAAATGGGCTGCCAGCCTTGGCATATATCCCAGAGAATTGTGACTCAACTGTAGCACTAATGTCTGGATGTCCATCCAGTCCACTCCCAGGTGAGCAGGCCCATAAAATGCCCTTTACTCTGTGCACAGGGCTTGTGGCTTCTTTGATTATTTTTAGTGTCTTTCAAAGCACACAAGTAAGAAGCAAAGTCACATGGAAAACATTGTAATAAGAATAAAAATCAAGGCAAGCAATGTGGACCAGCTTGTTTATGACCTACTTTAATGTATAAAAATGACTTGCTATTTGAGGTCACAAGCAAAAATGCAAAAGCAACAATCAGGTTTAAATACTCTATACATTGAGGTTTAATATTTATGCAGCGCACTGTCCTTGGCTTCTTTTACTTCCCTGTGGTGATAATGTGACCTTGCATAGCGTCCTGTAAGAGTCCACAGTGTGTTGTTCACAAGAAGTGGAGACCTCAGTCTAGAAAAGTGAAGAGGACATCAGTGAGAGCTTTAGCTGGATGGGTCTCCTGTGCAATGTAATATGAAACACTATTCTTCGATCAGGCCTATTTTCAGCTCACACATTTTACTGGAGCAAAGCTGATCTCCCTGACATGCACTCTGGGAGAATTTGGCAGCAGTGCGCAAGCACATGCGTGCACATACAGACACACACACCAAGAGCAGACACTTGGCTGGGTTGCTCAAATCAAACTGAGGCTAAATTTGACCTTTGAGGGAAAGACTCAGGTCTGCCCAGCCTATCATAATCTGCAAATAGTATCTGGAAACATCCAGATCTGCAGACACTCTCAGTAAGAGTGCTTTGACAATAGCCTTTAGTACTGCTCACTTAGGTCTGTAGCTATTTGCTCTGTCTTTATGTCTCTGTTTATCTCTTTTTGTCTGCACATGGAGAGAGCAGATGTCTTTCATGCATCAGGAAAGTTTTAATAAGCTGGTGATGCTGACTCTAAATTTCAAAGCATTGGTTGCCACACTTCTTTACAACATGATAAAGGTAACCAGTTTGTGTCAAGGCCAGACAACTTTTCCATTTATGACAAATTGTGCTTTTACTCGACTGAGCTCATATTGGAGTGATATTTCATAGCAGCAAAGATTGACATTTATTTTTCTGCCTTTTTTCTCTGTGAATTTACTTTTCCCAAGTTGTTTATCTATTCACTCCTTTCCCCTCTTCCCAGTCTTTATTGCTGAATATATTCAGTGGCATAGGATTGAAACTGACATCTGTGGGCATCAGAGCCATAAAGCTTGTCTAAAACAGGTGTTGTTACGTTTTCTCCCAATAGTCCTCATGTATCTTATTTGTGTGCTTTTATTAGTTTCAGTTATGCTGAATTCCTAAATAGAAAAGTATTTAGAGACATATAATGCTACATTATAATAATTAAAATCATCATGGTGTTTGTGAACTCTTTAAAAGTCATAAAGGTCAGAAAATTATTATTTTTGATAGAAAATCCTCCACTATTAGACAATTGTTAGTGTAAAAAGTATGGGATTTAGAAGTGACTGTGAAATAAAGAGTCACTGGGATGACAGGTAGACACCCACTTTCAATTCAAAGGAGATTTCTGGGATCTTACTGATGCTCCTCAGGCTGGAAGAGGTTGCAGAACCATCTCTAAGGAGTAACTTTTAAACAACTAAAATTGCTACTGCTCTCCAGAAAGAACATCTGCAGTTTTCATGTTGATTACGTGGACAGAACAACAAGCAATGTGTATTTTTTTGTAAATTAATGACAGGCTCTATGATGAGAGAAAACATATTTTAGTATCAGAACCTTATCCCAGCAGCGCAACACACTGGTGCTGACGTAGTGTTGTTTCAGCTTGTTTTGATGCATCGGGTCAGGGTGGCTCGCCGCCACTGATTTTAAATTAAAATGTCTGTTTTTAAATTAAAGTTTTTAGATTAAAATGTCTGGACATCTGTCCATGAACTGGAACATGCAGCAGGACAATGGCCCTTTCTGCCAAACGATGGTCACAGAACAATGAAGTTAATGTTTTAAAGCAGACAAGTCAAAACCCTGACCTCAGTCCAACCAAAATTAAGTGAACAGTCTGTACGTAAACACCCACAAACATACCAAAGCTGAAGTTGTTCTGTTACAGAGGGATGGGCTAAAATTTCTCCAAGCTGATGTTCTGGACTGATCAGCAGTCACCACAAACATGTGGCTAATGATATTGCTGCACAAGGAGGTCAGACCAGATACTAAAAGCACCACTGTGACTGCTTGGTATCTGGAGACTTATTAAAGATTTCTGTTTTCCTCATCACTGAAAGCCTGGAAATAATGGCGTCGTAGACAAAACTTGGCTGAACTGTATCAACACTCTCTCTGTAGCTTCTTCTCTAGATATTGCCTCTATGAACAAACTGTCCTCCAAAAAGAAAAAGTGACAAGAGTTCTTTCAAAAGCTCGATTCAGACATGTTCCAATTAGAGCCGAAAATATTTCTTCAACAGAAAATTAGTCTTTTGATCATTCGTCATTGATCCAGTTTTTATGCAATTTCCCCCCAGGATGAATAAAGTATTCTGATTCAGATTTTCTTAGGTTTTCAGCATTGTAAAATTGAAACATCTGGGCTTTCAGCTAGACTGTGTAAAATTGTAACTGTCAAAATGATGCATAACTTAATTAAGAAAATAATTTTCAAATAATAGCTAATGAAAATCTGATTATCTGTAGCCATTTTTAATAATAGTTGTTTGTGCTGTTTATGTATACTTATGTAACCAGGTCATACTCATACTGATTGTACTGATTAGTCATTTGAATTAAATTAAATACAGTCTTCCAGTGCGCAAAAGCAAATGACACAGATAATCACAATCTGCCAAACACCCCTTAAACAAACCTGATTACAATATGAGTGTGTGATTTTGTGTTCACATTGGGTTATTGTGGGAACTCAGTGAACAACTAAAAACTAAATGTCATAAATGGAAACAAGAACAGGGCTAATAAGCTGCACCCAGAGGGCCTTCATATCAACCCTTCAATGCTTATCTATTTCAAACAAATGCCATGCTTCTCGAGATGATAGTGCTCAGAAACCTCTATGGTTCTGGTGACGGTTTTGCCAAATGATAGTGTCCTACATCCCAAATAGTTCTGACATTTACAATCACAGTGAGTCAAGCCAAGGTTGGTTTATTTGTATACACGGTTATCACAGCTGCAAGCTCTGCAAACAGCAGCCATGGAGAGAGCAGCATACTGTTCAAAACTGAAAGGACACTATTCAAGCTACTCATTCAGTCAGCATGGAAAGGGATTTTAGAAAAGCAGTGTCATCCTAGTCATACTTATGGGATATATTTACTATGAAATCACATTTTTACATTCTGGAGATGTTTTGGATGTGTTTTACACTTTGTTTACCTGCTTTCCTCCTTAAAGTTCTATTAAAAAAATAACATGGAGATTTAGAAGGAAAATTTCAAACTTGTGCATGTGAGACTAACGTGGTGCAAGTAGAGACTTGATTTCAAATAAATACACAGAGTAGCTCTCCCCAGACTCCTATTCTGTGAAGGATGTCTTCGTTTGAAGGGCATCTCAACAGCAAAAAATAATTTTAAAAATAGGTCACTGTTCAATCTACACCCATTAGTTTAACTTAAAAATTTGCCATACCCATGTCCAGATGTTTAAATTGCTTTGATGTCTTTATTTACATTACAAATTGCATTTAACCTTCAGAAAATTTGATCTATTTCAAGTTGTCTGAAAATTTAATTTTGTATGTGTGCGTGTTCAGATAATTCCGTGCTGGTTTGCAGAGGTGGTCTCTTGTGTGACAAACATATATTGTATGGACAAAGGTATTGGGCTATACATAACATCCCGTTCTAAATCCATGGGTATTAATAGGAGTTGGTCTCTCCCACCGATTGTAGTTTGAACAGCTTCCACACTATCTGGAGTGTGTCCGTTGGAAATTTTGCCCTTTAATCCCAAAGAGCATTTGTGGGGTCAGATACCAGCCTAACAAATTTGAACAACTGGAAGCATAGAATTGTCCCAAATATCTTGGTAAGCTGAAGTATTAGGATGTCCCTTCTCTAGAACTAAGGGGCTCAGGCCAACCACAGAAAACAGCCCCAGAGCATTAGCTCTCCTTCACTAAACTTTACAGTCGGCACAATGCAGTCAGGCAGGTAACATCCTCCTCCTGGCATCGTCTATGAGACTGCCAGATAGAGAAGCATGATTTGTCTGCTGCTCCAGAGTCCAGTGGCAGGGTGCTTTACACTGTTTCATCTGACTCTTTGCATTGTGCTTGGTGATGTCAGGCTTGCATGCAGCCGCCCAGCCATGGGAACCCATGCCATGAAGCACCTGACACAATTTTTTTGTGCTGATGTTAATGCCAGAGGGTGTTTATAACTGTAGTTATTGAGTCTGCAGAGCACTGATTACTTTTACATGCTATGACCCCATTCTGTAACTTTGCATGGACCCACTTCACGGCTGAGTTGCTATAGTTCCTAAACATTTCCACCTTGCATTCCCGACTAATCAATTTTGTACACTTGTGGTGATGGAACTGAATGAAACTCCTTAATACAATAGTGTATTAAGATATGTGCCAGCTTTGCCCATATTTTTGCCTCTAAGTGGCAAACAGCAACGTAATATATTTAAACAGCAGTATTTCACCTGAAAACTTTAGTTCATCCTTGAATAAAGGCCTCATAAACACACTTCTTAAGAATCCTCTTAGGTCCTCAGTGTATAAAGTAAATTTCACATTGTTTGCTGTGGTTTTGTGCAGCTTCAGTCTTGTGTTTGATGAAGTGAAGTCGCTTAATGTGCTGAAAGGAACTGACATTCATCCCCCAATATATGAAATACCCTCTCAAAACTTTAAGCCACACTGACTTTAAACTTTTTTATCATTCCCTTTCACACTTCATAAAAATAACACATCAAAATGATTCAAATAGATGTGAATGTGAATTTAAAAAAGAATTATCCTAATCAGGCGTACCTCAGTAAGTGTCATTTTGATATAGTCGGACATTTCAGAGCAGATACCATCCTGCAGAATCATGATGGAGTCACTCCAACGATTTGCCTCCGAGGGAAAGAATCACTGACTAATATTATCACACTCTTGTAGCTTGATACTTGGATCCATATTTAGGGCAGAGCTGATAGAGGGCATATGTACTGAAAAGCTTTTAAAATTATCTCTGTGTGGCACTGAAGCAACACTTCAGATGTAATTTTAACCTCCTCGATTCGAAGGAGCCAACTGGCGAGCAGCTTCTCTTAAAGATTTCACTGCCCCCTTGTGTCTGTGATTAAATACAGGCTCGTTTGAATTTCCTTACTTTAAGAGAAAACAAAGGTGATGTAGGGTCTTATCCGTCAATCTGATGATTGCCTTCATATTTATATGTAAATCAGCTGTTATATATGACATAAATGTTGTCTTTTTGTGTGTAATTACTAAAGGTTTACTTGAGAAAGATCAGCAAAGATTACCTCACTACAAGCAGCTTTATTGTCATACTATCGATCATCCAGCACTCAGCCTCCAGCCTGCTGATGCCATCTGTGAAGGCTCTTCAGAGAAATGGTCTGCTAGATAGTTATGTTTTTGTTTAAGGCATCTCTATATACATGAGAGATATTGTAAGTTTAGGTACTGTGAAATATTTTACCTTGAATCAAGTCCCTGAATCTTTTTTGAGTGTTACCTCATTGTAAGGGAATTCAGGTTTGTACATCTTCTGCAATCTTAATAAATTAATTTGATCTGAAAATTGCACCCCTACTTGGCCAGACATACCCATTTCTGCATTATTCATGAAAAACTCTGGAATACATGTGGCCAATGTTCTCCTCACACAGAAACCACACAGCTGGTAATTTATGCCCCCATCTTTGGGTGAGAGTCCGCAGTGTGTGTGATGCTTTTCACCGCAGAGCAGGTGATATGAGTCGATTGCTTTTCATGCTAATTTGAATAGTAAAATGAAAAACATGTTTGGCCATTTGTGTCACATCTCTGATGAATAAGAGCTTGTTGCTGCAGCTGCTTTTGGTTTCAGTCTTAATTCTGCATTTAAAAAATGTCACTGTTTACTGTTGTCTTGCTTCAGTCATTATGTGTCTCTAAGAGGACCTCAGATGTCTCCTCAGTAAAAACAATTCAGTTTAAATTTGATTTATATAGCGCCAATTCACAACAGAAGTCAAATTCAAAATGCTCTACATTGTAAGGTAAAGAATCTACAATATTAGAGAAAAAACCCAACAGACCAGTCTGTGTGAGCAGCACTTGGTGACAGTGGGAAGGAAGAACTCCCTTTTAATAGGAAGAAACCTCCAGCAGAACCAGGCTCAAGGGGGGGGGGGGGGAA